>CANNZV010002892.1:120336-159091 GCA_947561585.1 Caprella mutica
CCAGTACAGCAACAACTACTACCACTACACCCACAACTACTACACTACACCCAAAACTACTACCATTACATCAACAAGTACTACCACTACACCCACAACTACTACCACTACACCCTCAACTACTACCACTACACCAACAACTACTACCACTTCACCCACAACTACTACCATTACACCAACAACTACTACCACTACACCCTCAACTACTACCACTAGACCAACAACTACTACCACTACACCCACAACTACTACCATTACACCCACAACTACTACCACTACACCCACACCTACTACATACACCAGCAACTACTACCACTACACCCACAACTACTACCACTACACACCACAACTACTACCACTACACCCAACAACTACCACTACACCACAACTACCAACAACTACTACCACTACACCAACAACTACCACTACACCCACAACTACTACCATTACACCCACAACTACTACCACTACACCCACCACTACTACCACTACACCAACAACTAATACCACTACACCCACAACTACTACCATTACACCCACAACTACTACCACTACACCCACCACTACTTCCATTACACCAACAACTACTACCACTACACCCACAACTACTACCACTACACCAACAACTACTACCACTACACCCACAACTACTACCATTACACCAACAACTACTACCACTACACCCACAACTACTACCACTACACCAACAACTACTACCACTACCCCCACAACTACTACCACTACACCAACAACTACTACCACTTCACCCACAACTACTACCAGTACACCAACAACTACTACCACTACACCCACAACTACTACCACTACACCCAAAACTACTACCATTACATCAACAAGTACTACCACTACACCCACAACTACTACCACTACACCCACAACTACTACCACTACACCAACAACTACTACCACTTCACCCACAACTACTACCATTACACCAACAACTACTATCACTACACCCTCAACTACTACCACTAGACCAACAACTACTACCACTACACCCACAACTACTACCATTACACCCACAACTACTACCACTACACCCACAACTACTACCATTACACCAGCAACTACTACCACTACACCCACAACTACTACCACTACACCAACAACTACTACCACTACACCAACAACTACTACCACTACACCCACAACTACCACCACTACACCAACAACTACCACCAATACACCCACAACTACTACCACTACACCCACAACTACTACCACTACACCAACAACTACCACCACTACACCCACAACTACTACCACTACACTAACAACTACCACCACTACACCAACAACTACCACCATTTCACCAACAACTACTACCACATCCACAACTACTACTAGTACTCCAAGCAGTCCATCTGTCACCACACCAACCAATCCTACAACTACAACAACCAATCCTACAACTACATCCACAACTACTACAGATGCGAGTGTATCAAGTGAGGAGGAAATTCTAAACCAAATAGAGCAAAGTTTAGACAATATTATCATATCTCTGAACAGTATTGATAAACAAGCCGATGCAAATGCAGCACCCCAAATAGCTGTTACAAAAACTAATTCAGTCAAGGTTAAAACTGCACCCATAAGACTATCTTCACCTCTTGCCAAAGATCCAGAAATATTTGGGAATCAAAATAATGATGAGATGCAAAAAAAATGGAATAATCAAAATAATGCAGCATCATATAGCAAAAACGTAAAAGAAAATATTCATAAGCGTGATGCATCTTGTGATCAATGTACAGAGCTGGATGACGCATTGAACGAAATAGATGTTATCACGAAGCAAATTGCAGCAGGAACCATCACCGATAATCAAACAAAAGACATGGAGACACAGGAAAGTATAATCAGCTACATTGATATAAATCCTGAACAAGAACTGTTAACATATGTTGAGAAAGACCCAGAATTCTCTCAAAAAATCGAGGTGAGTTTTTTCCCTAACTTTTTTTCATTACAGTACCCAGAGAAAATGAATAGCATAGCCTATCCACTTAATGTACATAAAACTTCATTAATTAATATAAATATCGTACTTCATTCAGGTTATTGTATATTATTAATAAAGAGTTGGTAAATAAGTTTATTCACAATGTAATAAATAATTGGTTGGTAGTTTAGTTTTTCTGATTGGTCAAGAAGCTGATATTAAATAATAAAAAAGATAAGTTAGATACAGAAACAATATTCTGAGAAAGTTTTTCATATATACAGTAGAATTCCTCAATCACCTCACTTTATTTGTATTTTCTATAGTGTTTTCAATGTAAACATTTTACTGTTAAGTGATTTAGACGGTGACAGGACAGAAGCCTCTTGGTCAAAAACTCCCGTATAAAATACCCAGTTCAATAAATACCTCGATCAAATATCCCCTTGTTGAACACCACCCAATATAGCCATATGCGTTGTAATTCATATATTTAACATTATCATTTGTGAACAGATTCATATTAACTTCTCTTCAGATATCAAGAGACAGATATCGTCTCTTGATTACTTTTTCCATTCGTGCATGAAAACAGCCTCAGGGAAAATTGCCACACTTGTAATTAGTATCAGGCTTCTGAACTTAAAAAATGGTAATAAAATAAATGCATCATGTTTTCTTCCAATATACAATGAATTATAAACCATATTTTAAAGATCGAATACTTCCGTATTAATTAATTATTATTCAGTACTGCACTTAAGATTAAGTTACCGTTTGGTGAATTGATGGAACTTGGGAAGGGTATTATTATGTGAGTTTTAGAGTTCCTGTAAACTGTAAAACGTATATTACAGTTTCAAAATCAACAATCTATTAATTGCAATAATTACTTTTAGATATTGCAATTTTATTTCGAATTTGGTAGTTAGACTTCGAGTAAAATGGTGTGAAAAAGTTATTTAATGGCTGTGGTGGGTGGGAGAGGGATTTCACACCGTGTTTTATTTTAATTACATATAGGTTATTGTCCAGTTGATACTTGACCAAGAACAAATTGCACGAGGGAATTTAGAATCGATATACAGTATATACAAGTCCTGGACTTTCAAATAATTGAAAAGCTCTTCCTGCATGTTTTTTCGCTACTGAATTACATATTGATGAACTAACGCTAATAATGGAATGTATCTGTATTTATTTCATTGCATTATAGTAAAATATTAATGTTCTATCTAACCTATTGCCATTTTGAATGTTGAATTACAAAAGCATACGTACAATCATCTGCTATGAACAAATCAAAATATAAAATTCCATTTATTTTAGACATTCATTAATAAAATATACTCTATATTAAATAGAACTTCAAATGTTTTACATCTGGAAATGAACCTGATAATCACAGAGGGTCATGATATTTTCTTTCTACTAGAACGTCGAATCGAGCAAAGAGATAGTGACAAAAGCAAAAGAAGAAATATATGGCAAGGACACTGCCATAATTGTCGTCTCTGTGGTTGGCTCTCTATTTTTCCTGGTGATAGTTGGACTAACTATTGCTCTGGTTATGGTGAACAAGAAGAATAAAAAGTTAAAACAACCAAAGCTTGAAGTTAAAACCAACTTTAGCTTTGAGAGAGGAAATGTAAGTAGAATGAGTACATATTACGGTATTACATATATTGGTATGAAAATTAAAATTACTATGCATTGATTGCAAGCTTATATGTTGGTGTGCACTGTGTAACTTTCCATTTGTTATCTTCCATAATTGGATGTTTAAAATTAATATTTTCCTTCTTCTCTAGTCTTCATACGGACAAGGTTCAGAAATTGGTTCTACTAACAAAGCTTACATCGAAGACATGAGAAATAATTATCTTCCTATTAGAACAAATACAGGGAGAGCTCAGAGACGTTTGTTCCCTGCCGAAAGGTATTAATCTGCTAATTGATCTTTATCTAGTCTTGTAATGTGATTTCAAAAAAATAATTACGGAGATTTTCATCCATTTTTTTTCTCTAAATACTTAGATTCCTTGTCCTTAAAGGTCCTCTCCACTCTAAATTAAGAATATTCTGGAATGGCTTTAAATTCGGAGAGCTAAGGCTATATAACATATAACAGTAAGCAGAAAAGGAATCGATCAAGTATTTTGTCCACAATTAATTAAATAATAAATATTCACATTCAACTTTCACTTTTTCTGAGATTCTTTGGAAGAAAAAGCACGAATACTTAGTATTTATTTATCGTATTTAAAATTAACAGTTCTCTAGATCGGAAAAATGTTATGATATACAAATGAAAATTATTAATAAGGAACACAAACTTTATTAGGCACTTGAATTCTTTATATGAATCCATTGTCTTGGAGTCAGCTTTGTTATTGTTTTGAAGTTGTCGAATCTAGTTTACCTATCGGACATTCGGGCTTTTTCTTTGCTTGAAATTCAGAGGGCAAAAGAAAGAACGGAGAAAGTCTTAAATTACATATTATTATAAGACTGTAGAATAGAATTTGAAATAGTTTGCTGTTTTATAACCAGTAACTTTAGTTCTAGAAAATATAGAAAATTCGTGTGGAAACGACTTTTAAGTACTTACAAAATCTTATGATTAAACTTTATAATCAGGTATTCTAAAATGTTGACAATTGTAACGGAATATTAGTACAGTTAGTTTTATAAAAATTATTGGATAACTTTTAATTAACCGTCCTTATAGTTGCCAGGAAATACGGTGAGATTTACTTGATTCGTAAATGATCCATCGCATGTAAAATTATCATTGGATTTTTAATTTTACCCAAGTTATTGAAAATTCATCTGTAATGCAACTTTTGAATATTACAGACCGATGGATGGGGCAAATCCATTTTTGAGAACTGAATCTCGAAGGCAAACTGACAACAGAAAACGTAAGTCACTAAAAAGTAACTGTGAATTTTTTTTTTTTTTTTTTAAATAGGTACATATTAACGATCTTTTTAGTTTTAACACTCTATATCTTATGTTTGTGTAGACACAGTCACAATACAGTGTACTCATAAATTATGCTGATAAGCAACAAGCCAAGTGAATGAGATATTTATGTTACTAGAATGTATCTACGAGTAACATATGAAGATTCAAGGGACCAATGAACTTGTTAGTAAAACTTTTGAAATTTTTCCCTTAATCTATTAAGGTACTGTAAGAAAATCGACACGTTTCAATAGAAATAATTTAGTAACTTTCAATTCGAATTGCACTTAACTATAATATCACTTTTTCATGAAATATTAATTGTGTTAACCACAGCCTTCGTATAATGTGATTTAATAATTCGTGCACTGGATCTCGTCCACAAACATTTCGTCCACAGATATCTCGGCCAATTGACATTTCGTTCAAGGACATTTCGTCCAAGAACATTTCATCCAAGGACATTTCTTCCAAGGACATTTCGTCCAAGGACATTTCGTCCAAGGACATTTCGTCCAAGAACATTTCGTCCAAGGACATTTCGTTCAAGGACATTTCGTCCAAGGACAATTCATCCACTAAATGCTTTATTTTGTATTATATGTATTTATTATGAGTAACTATTTCATATTATATGCTATTAAAATATTCTGCAATATAAAAATAGAAAACACCCTTGGTTGATGGTACAATTAGAAATTTCATGGTCTTTGCCATAATTCTTATTGCAATATTTTTCTCCTGCTCCTGCTGGCCGGCAACTGTATAATAAGGTAGCCGGTAAATTGCTCGAAAACAATTGCTCGAAAAACAATTGCTCGAATGAACAATTGCTCGAAAGAACAATTGCTCGAAAGACAATTGCTCGAAAAACAATTGCTCGAACAAACAATTGCTCGAATGAACAATTGCTCGAATTATCAAATTGCTCGAATGAACAAAATTGCTCGAATTATAAAATTGCTCAGTTTTCGATTTTATAAAAGTCAGTTATTCATGAAGTGGAGCTGCACCTAACAATCCTTGTTCCTTTTTAGTGATTGATCATTAATCATTCTATAAATGATTTTAATTATTACTCATTCGGCATAATCTTTTTTTAGACCGTTTGTGTCATCTCGTATGTAACATGTGAATTGGAATCATGTGGTGAATCAGTACTATTCATGCTTTTTTTTTCATAAAACCGGAAAACTTATTTATTACTAGCCTATCTGTATGTAGTACCTCAATAGGTGAAATAACTCAAAGTTATGGCAGAGTTTTAATGAATCTACAAAAATTTAGGATTTTATGATAAAAAAAAGCATGAATAGTAGTGATTCACCACATGATTCCAATTCACATGTTACATACGAGATGACACAAACGGTCTAAAAAAAGATTATGCCGAATGAGTAATAGTTGAAATCATTTATAGAATGATTAATGATCAATTACTAAAAAGAAACAAGGATTGTTAGGTGCAGCTCCACTTCAAGAATAACTGACTTTTATAAAATCGAAAACTGTGTAATTTTATAATTCGAGCAATTTTGTTCATTCGAGCAATTTGATAATTCGAGCAATTGTTCATTCGAGCAATTGTTCGTTCGAGCAATTGTTTTTCGAGCAATTGTCTTTCGAGCAATTGTTCTTTCGAGCAATTGTTCATTCGAGCAATTGTTTTCGAGCAATTTACCTAGAACCGTATAATAATCAGAGATGGGCGAAAAGTACATCGAAAGTACTTAAGTACTAAGTACAAGTACTCGTAAATCAATGTACTTGAAGTAGTTGCCCAAGTACTCAAATAAAAAAAGTACTTTCAAAGTAGAAGTACCAAGTACTTTTTAAAGTACTTTCAAGTACCAAGTACTTTTACTATACAATTTAAAAACTAATAATTTATGCTGTTAACTCTTATAGTACATCTTCTCGGTGACTTTTTTCTCTGATAGTACATCATCACAGTGACTCTTTTCTCTGATAGTACATCATCACAGTGACTCTTTTCTCTGATAGTACATCATCACAGTGACTCTTTTCTCTGATAGTACATCATCACAGAGACTCTTTTCTCTGATAGTACATCATCACAGTGACTCTTTTCTCTGATAGTACATCATCACAGTGACTCTTTTCTCTGATAGTACATCATCACAGTGACTCTTTTCTCTGATAGTACATCATCACAGTGACTCTTTTCTCTGATAGTACATCATCACAGTGACTCTTTTCTCTGATAGTACATCATCACAGTGACTCTTTTCTCTGATAGTACATCATCACAGTGACTCTTTTCTCTGTAGTACATCATCACAGTGACTCTTTTCTCTGATAGTACATCATCACAGTGACTCTTTTCTCTGATAGTACATAATCACAGTGACTCTTTTCTCTGATAGTACATCATCACAGTGACTCTTTTCTCTGATAGTACATCATCACAGTGACTCTTTTCTCTGATAGTACATCATCACAGTGACTCTTTTATCTGATAGTACATCATCACAGTGACTCTTTTCTCTGATAGTACATCATCACAGTGACTCTTTTCTCTGATAGTACATCATAACAGTGACTCTTTTCTCTGATAGTATATCATCACAGTGACTCTTTTCTCTGATAGTACATCATCACAGTGACTCTTTTCTCTGATAGTACATCATCACAGTGACTCTTTTCTCTGATAGTACATCATCACAGTGACTCTTTTCTCTGATAGTACATCATCACAGTGACTCTTTTCTCTGATAGTATATCATCACAGTGACTCCTTTCTCTGATAGTACATCATCACAGTGACTCTTTTCTCTGATAGTACATCATCACAGTGACTCTTTTCTCTAGAGATGCACCGATACCACATTAGTAACCGATACCAGTACCAATTACAGTTATTTTAAAATTCTGGTAACCGATACCGATACCAATTCCGATACCAGTTACTTTTTAAAAGTATAATATTCAAGCCAAAAACACCTAAAATATTAGTTCTAGGTAGGTATCTGTAGTTAAATGTATATACAGATAATTTATAAAGTTTTACATATAATGATGTACCTAGGTATTGACAATATTCATGGGATAGGATTAGGTAGCTACCTAGGTATTTATAATTAAGATTATTGTCTTGGTGTTTTCAAGTAAACTACCTATACAATAATATATCTTGACTTCATAATAATATAAAAATGCATCGGCAGAAGTGCACTCCACAGGTGCCACTTGCTCTGTGTAGGTAATACCTATTAAATTCATTCGTTAGAACATTTTTGTTTTATTGCAATTAGGTACAGTGTACCTAGTTAGGTACACAGTGTACCTATCAAAAAACAGTGTACCTATCGAAGTAGTACAGTGTACCTATCGAAATAGTATATTATACCTATCGAAATAGTACAGTATACCTATCGAAATAGTACAGTGTACCTATCGAAATAGTACAGTGTACCTATCGAAGTAGTGCAGTGTACCTATCGAAGTAGTGCAGTGTACCTATCAAAGTAGTACAGTGTACCTATGAAAGTAGTACAGTGTACCTATCAAAGTAGAAGCTACAGTGTACCTATCAAAGTAGTGCAGTGTACCTATCGAAGTAGTGCAGTGTACCTATCAAAGTAGTGCAGTGTACCTATCGAAGTAGTGCAGTGTACCTATCGAAGTAGTGCAGTGTACCTATCGAAGTAGTGCAGTGTACCTATCAAAGTAGTACAGTGTACCTATCAAAGTAGTACAGTGTACCTATCAAAGTAGTACAGTGTACCTATCAAAGTAGAAGCTACAGTGTACCTATCAAAGTAGTGCAGTGTACCTATCGAAGTAGTGCAGTGTACCTATCGAAGTAGTGCAGTGTACCTATCAAAGTAGTGCAGTGTACCTATCGAAGTATGTAGCACAGTGTACCTATCGAAGTAGGTAGCACAGTGTGTAACTATCGAAGAAGGTAGCACAGTGTACCTATCGAAGTAGGTAGCACAGTGTACCTATCGATGTATGTAGCACAGTGTACCTATCGAAGTAGGTAGCACCGTAGCACAGTGTACCTATCGAAGTAGGTAGCACAGTGTACCCTTCGAAGTAGGTAGCACAGTGTACCTATCGAAGTAGGTAGCACAGTGTACCTTTCGAAGTAGGTAGCACAGTGTACCCTTCGAAGTAGGTAGCACAGTGTACCCTTCGAAGTAGGTAGCACAGTGTACCCTTCGAAGTAGGTAGCACAGTGTACCTATCGAAGTAGGTAGCACAGTGTACCCTTCGAAGTAGGTAGCACAGTTTAGCTATCGATTTAGGTAGCACAGTGTACCCTTCGAAGTAGGTAGCACAGTGTACCCTTCGAAGTAGGTAGCACAGTGTACCCTTCGAAGTAGGTAGCACAGTGTACCCTTCGAAGTAGGTAGCACAGTGTACCCTTCGAAGTAGGTAGCACAGTGTACCCTTCGAAGTAAGTAGCACAGTGTACCCTTCGAAGTAGGTAGCACAGTGTACCTATCGAAGTAGGTAGCACAGTGTACCCTTCGAAGTAGGTAGCACAGTGTACCCTTCGAAGTAGGTAGCACAGTGTACCTATCGAAGTAGGTAGCACAGTGTACCTATCGAAGTAGGTAGCACAGTGTACCTATCGAAGTAGGTAGCACAGTGTACCCTTCGAAGTAGGTAGAACAGTGTACCTATCGAAG
Organism: Caprella mutica; assembly: GCA_947561585.1. Lineage (NCBI taxonomy): Eukaryota > Metazoa > Arthropoda > Malacostraca > Amphipoda > Caprellidae > Caprella > Caprella mutica. The sequence continues at coordinate 129,934 of CANNZV010002892.1, forward strand.
TAGGTAGCACAGTGTACCCTTCGAAGTAGGTAGCACAGTGTACCCTTCGAAGTAGGTAGCACAGTGTACCTATCAAAGTAGGTATCATAATGTAACTATCGAAGTAGGCTGTAGGTATCATAATGTAACTATCGAAGTAGGTATCATAATGTAACTATCGAAGTATAGGTATCATAATGTAACTATCGAAGTAGGCTGTAGGTATCATAATGTAACTATCGAAGTAGGCTGTAGGTATCATAATGTAACTATCGAAGTAGGTATCATAATGTAACTATCGAAGTAGGTATCATAATGTAACTATCGAAGTATAGGTATCATAATGTAACTATCGAAGTAGGCTGTAGGTATCATAATGTAACTATCGAAGTAGGTATCATAATGTAACTATCGAAGTAGGCTGTAGGTATCATAATGTAACTATCGAAGTTGGTATCATAATGTAACTATCGAAGTAGGTATCATAATGTAACTATCGAAGTAGGTATCATAATGTAACTATCGAAGTAGGTATCATAATGTAACTATCGAAGTAGGTATCATAATGTAACTATTGAAGTAGGTATCATAATGTAACTATCGAAGTAGGTATCATATTGAAACTATAGAAGTAGGTATCATATTGAAACTATCGAAGTAGGTATCATAATGAAACTAAAAATGAATAGACTACCTAATTCAGATATGATAGTATTATTTAAATCGTATCTTGATTTCTTCCAATCGTATATCGGATGAACATAGGTATATGCTATTAATGTTCAATTGAAAACAAATACCAATATATACTACCTAACTTGAAAAAGTAATTGGTATCGGTAATATTTGAACTATTTTTTGGGATCCGATACCAATTACCAGATACTCATAAAAATACAGATACTATCAGATACTTTATCCGATACCGAGAGTATCGGTGCATCTCTAATTTTCTCTGATATTACATCATCACAGTGACTCTTTACTCATATAGTACATCATCACAGTGACTCACTGTACACGTCCACACGCTTATAATAAATTCGTCAATGTGTTTGGTAAATATTGGTTGTGATATCTAGGTATCATAAAATAATTATATTCAATGTACTTAAATTGGTCAATATAACTCATAGTCTCTATACATGATTGTATGTCAGAATATATAAATATTCACAGTCACATAAAAGTATACAATGTCTTACAGTCTTAGTTTTCGATTCTACTGTTTGACAAAGTTTTCAATTTTACTGCTTGACAAACAATTTTCCAACATGTTGGACCTCTTCAAACCTCTTCCAGTTGCTGTAAATACAGTTTTGATGAGAAAAAGAATTAATTTTGTAGAGATTTTAGAACTAATCTTTTAAAATCTCTTGACTGAAAGGAAAAATGTACTTTGCAAAATACTTTTTACTTGGAAAGTAACAAGTAATTGTAAAAAGTACTTCTAAGTAATTATTCAAAGTACTTTTTAGAAAGTACTTCAAGTAGTACTTGAAGTACTTACTTGTTACTTAGTACTTTTACTTGGTACTTGGGAAGTACTTTCCCGCCCATCTCTGATAATAATAAAACTGAATAAATTTGTTCAATGATATTCAGGCAGGCCCCGCTTTTATTGAACCCTGGTTTATGAAATCTGTATCAACTGCGAGGCATGTCTCGAAATAATTACAGTACATAAACCTTGAAAGCATAGTCATTTTTTGTGGTGTTTATTTATAATCATCAATTGGAATATTGGTTGAGAAATTTTTCTCATATCAGAATAATTATAACAGCTACTACATGAAAATACATGCATAATGCATGTATAATAACATACTCCTGAACAAGTGATTGAATTTTAAATATGATATAAAAGAATTAGTTAGATATTGGTACTTTTTAGTTTTTTTATTGTTTAAACGTAAAATGTCTGTGTTTTTGAACTGTTTCATATTTTCAGACTCATAATAAAACCATATAATTATGATAATTATTATTTACCTCTATTGTAATAATTTTATTTCTTTCTTACGTATACACACCTCTTTTCTTGTTAGTATCCTCTTATTTCAGTTCAATATTCTAGATTCTCATAACTCTTAAATTAGATTTGTATTAGATTTGACAGTGCTTACGAAATTTTAATTATAGTTAGATTTGGAAGCCCTAGAAGCAAAAGTTTATTGGGCCTAAAGTTCCTTTTAAGAGCAATTATCTCCCGAATTTTTGCTCTAATTGTAAAGGAATTTTAGTTTGATAAGTTAATAAATAAATAAATAAATGATTATATAAATAATAAACATGATAAAGATACAGTATCTGATTCCATATGTGATTTTATAACTAATAATAAACATTTTTAGGTGTTCAAATGAAATGTTTCGACTTAAATCACTACAATACTATTATAAATATATACCTTGCTACTAATATAATAGTGAAAAATTATATGGAATATGATCCATTTGCACCTTAAATTACAAAACAAAGCATTTCGTGGACAAATTATTAGTTGAATAAATGTCCGTGGACAAATTACTCGTAAACGAAATGTCCATGGATGAAAAGTCCTAGTCCTGTACTAATTATATTACTTCACTCCAGAAAACCTTAACTCTCGGGTGCCACCTTCTCCATCTGCTTACACCAGAGATGAAAGGAACTATCCCATACCTCCTAGGCCAATGCCTCGAGCAAACTCCAGACCAAGAGAACAAATAGAGATGAGGTCCTATAATGACATGGGTAGGAAATTCCAGTCTCAATATTATCTTCCTCGACCGTTTAACTACACTTCGCTGCCTGATCCAAGTCGGCCAAAATCTCAGTATGGATTTGACTCACAGACTGGACTGTCGCGCTCCAGAAATGATTTACGCAGACCTTATGGGCATGAAGATTTGTAATAGAACTTTGCTCTTTAATAATAATAACCTTCTGGTTTCAATTTTGTTAGTTTTTACGATGATTTTATGGTTGCATTACACTTTTGGATGTATTTTAGGATAAACCTATTTATTGTATCATTTAAATCAGATTTTAATTATATATCTATATATAATTATATATATCTAACATTTTACATCAATCAAATAAGTAAAATATAAAATACATTATATAATGTTTAAGGGTTATTTATTGTCATCAAAATTAACAACATAAGACATTATAAATTTATTCGGTTGAAAATAGGTTCAACAATGTGGCAGCTCCATGAAAAATATTCCGCAACACTAACTACAGATAAGAATAGCGGTTTTGGAAGCTAAGCCGCAAAATAGTATCCTAAGCGCAACAATTTACTGCTGTTGCCTGCTGTTCTATTTCGATCCTGCGGTGAATTCCAATGCTGCTGCTATCAACTAGATCGAATGAAAAGTTAACAGACTTTTAATTTACATATACTTAGAGTACCCAGACAAAAAACATGAGGTTGCAAATATATCTAACTTGCGTAGCTTTTTCAAACACTTTGCTACTCTGGTTAACCTTACACCTTGATTCCTTGACCCAAATTAACCTGATAAGGTAATGAATGATCCAATTACCTGGTGACAGATGCCTAATATACCATACGAAGTATTGGATGGAATGCTGCAAATTAGGACCTTCATAAATTAAGTATAAACTATTTTGATTTATGACTACCTACACACAGATAAAGGATTAATTGAATCAAATCATATTTGATTTGTTTTGACAAAATTTTATAGTTTATCTGCGCACCTACTTACGTAGTGAGTTGCGGGTACTATTTAAAATGAGTAAATTGACGTTGGTTAAAACAACAAATATGTGAGTTGATTATTTTTAATTCCCGATTATCACAACAACTACCTTTGACAGTCAAAACTACTCGTGATGGTTGAACCAATTATATGTAATGGTTATAACAACTGCAGAACAAGGTTAGATCAACTACTTGTGTATGTTTCTCCAATCACTCCCTATGTGTTATATCAACTACTCGTGTATGTTGTATCAACTACTCGTGTAGGTTATATCAACTACTCGTGTAGGTTATATCAACTACTCTAGTAGGTTATATCAATTACTCTTGTTAATTATATCAACTACTCGTGTAGGTTATTTCAACTGTTCCTGTCGGGTCGGTTATATCAACAACTGGTGTTGGCTAAATAAATGAAATAACCAGGCTAGATTACAAAAACAAATGTTGATAGGATAAATCTTTGATATGCTGCAATTATACTATAACTAAATGAATAATATTAAAGTCTTTATGTTCCAGAGTATTAGACCATATTTCAGAGCAATTCATCTTACTCATACTTACTGATGTAGATATATGCTAATAGAATTACCAAGGTCAAATTGAAAACGAAATATGAACAATTTAGTTTTAGATTTATTATTTAGAAGTACAATCTGAATCCTCGTCACTGTCTGTTACGACTATAGGTATCAAAATCTTGAAATATGAGATTCATATATTGATATATGTTGAATAGAAATTCATAAGTATCGTTAATATACATTATCAATTACATCACTTACTCCTTTTGTGATGAGATAGCGACAGCTTAAAGTTTATTTTCGAGACAGGTCATTCTATTCATATCTGGAATCCCTAAAAGCATATGAAAATGTAAGAGCTAATCATATTGCAAATACATATTTAAAAATCATCTTCCATTTTCAAATACTTACTTTGACCTAGCATAATAGTTCCTGAATCATTCAAAGGAATTGAAGAGGACTCCGATGGCTGATGATGTTGATCTACTCCATCAATTCTTCATAAAGATCTGAAAGTAGATTCAGAAAATATAGCAAACTATATAGTAAAAAAATGGAGAGAATTATTAACTGAAAATTATTACACATAGGTAAATTATTTAAATAAAATGTTGAACTATTTATAAATCTTCAGATGTAGTATAAATTTAGCTTTAATAAATGAAATGGATTTTTCTTGCTAATCCTCGTAAATTTGTAAATTATACACTCTTAATTTAGACTTTAATTAAATATCAACAATATAAAAATAAATCAAAATGTTCACCTCTAGTTGGAGTTCTCACTGCTAAATCCATGAACGGTGTTCTCCTTATTTGCTCCCAGGAAGGAGTTCTGCCGAATACCTCCCTGGAGTGAGTTCTCTCTACTACTTCCCTAGAGGGAGTTCTTCCAGCTACCTCCCTGGAGAGAAATCTTCCAGCTACCTCCCTGGAGTGAAATCTTCAAGCTACCTACCTGGAGGGAGTTCTTCCAGCTACTTCCCTGGAGGGAGTTCTTCCAGCTACCTCCACTACTTTCCTTGAAGAAGTTTTCCCAACAACCTCCCTGGACGGAGTCCTCCGGTCATAAAAAACTAGAGTCAAGAAGATAGATTGCGGCACTGTAACTAACTGCGGTCTCTTTTCTCAAAAACAGTAATAACCATCATGACTTTAAAGCACTCTTGAAATAAATAGAACCTATCACAAATCGAACTTATCTTGATATTCAAAAATTCAATATATAGCTAAACTAATTTCAGAAGGATTTTTTAGACTTTTTCAATAGGGCCGCAATTAGAAATTATAGAACCGAATTTACATGTGTAACCCTACCCTATACCTGGGTAGACTAACTAGTTTTAAAATATGTAAATTATCAGAACACTTTACTTAAGATACTAGGATAAGTTCCGAATTATCGGACGGTTCCACATTTTCTGTCACCTAAGAAAAACTACATAAAATAATTATTCAACTTTTATTTTAATTAGCTATTAAGAAGCTATATACTATATTTCAAGCATGATCAAAAATGTGAAATCGCCTGATAATTGACAGTAAAAAAAAACTAGGTGGGTACGATGATCGAAAAGTTAACATATAATAAGCTAGGAAAATTAGTTAGGATATTAGTTTACAAACTGGAAGGCAGTAATCAAAATATATTATTACAAAAAATCAGTACATCTTGGTAGCAAGTTCTCATTCAAACAAATTTCATTTCAAATTTCAACTGGATTACAATTCACATGTTACATACGAGATGACACAAACGGTTTAAAAAAAAGATTATGCAGAATGAGTAATAATTAAAATCATTTATAGAATGATTGATGATCAATTACTAAAAAGAAAAAAGGATTGTTAGGTGCAGCTCCACTTCATGAATAATTGACTTTTATAAAATCGAAAACTGAGCAATTTTATAATTAGAACAATTTTATTCATTCGAGCAATTGTTCGTTCGAGCAATTGTTTTTTGAGCAATTGTCTTTCGAGCAAATTGTCTTTCGAGCAATTGTTCATTCGAGCAATTGTTCATTCGAGCAATTGTTTTTCGAGCAATTGTCTTTCGAGTAATTGTTTTCGAGCAATTGTGCTCATCACCATGTACAAAATTGAGAAAAATCGAATTATGGTTGGTGCTGTAGCGGTGCTCCGTTGAAGCCGGGATTACTATAGAATTGACTTAACGGTAGCGACATTGGTCTGCAGTATGAAGCTTTGCAACCTCCATAAAACGTCAAACCAAAGTTCATCACCCAAATGAAACACTCTACCCAAATGAATCACTACTTGTTACTAATGCACTAGTAACACTAACGCTCCACTCACAGAGTTCAGTTGGTTATTAACTTGTGTACTAAGGTTCTAGGTCAATTCGTCGAAAACACATTCACTGAAAACACATTCGCCGCACGACACATTCGCCGAAAATATAACAATTTTTTAGCAGACTAAGGTTTACTACGAAAATTTAAGTGTATTCAACATCCTGTGTTAAATGAGTATTTAAAATTGATCAAATTTTATATTAACTATAAATTAAACGGTAATTGATTGTCTGGTTTTAATGCCATAAAATACTTGTTCTTAGTCCCTTTATAAATGGTTCTAAATAAATTTAGCAGTATTTGCTAAATAATAAATATTTAATCCATTTATTCTAATATAAACTTTTCTATTTTCTAAAAGGAGTTGCTGAACAAAATTTATTTTGACTTTCTTTTTGTACTCAAATACATTCCTCCATATTGTCAATATTTTATAAAAGGAATAGGAAAACCTAGAAATAATTTTTTTTTACTTGTACCTTCAATAGTCGTTGAAATATACAAATTTAAAGTTGGGTAGACTATAGTGAAAGATTATAGTGAAAGCTTCACGAGCGACTCACAGTGGCAGACTGATTCTATAATGTAGCCTATATAGAAAGATTAAAATAAAGTGAGACCAACACAAAAGAATTTTTTTGTAACTGATAATTGTATAAAGAAAATAGGATTAACATATAGTTAATAAACTGACACAAAAATGCTGCATCCTAGATAGTTTTTTTCTGAAGTAACGATGTATAATTGAACACGCTCTTTAATTTACATATATAGGATGTAGTTTTACGGGCCTTAATATTCTCCTTAAATTTTGTTTTGGTACATTTATTTTGAAACTTGTAATTTACACGTACGATTGGAACGTATCCCGGCGTTCCAATTGAATTGAATATTGTAAGTGAATATTTTGTTCAAAAAAAAAAAAAGAAATTATATGAGTTAATCAAGTTAACTTAATTTCCATAAAGTTTAACTAATAACTATGTAGAATATTCTAAAATAATTTTCATCTGGTCATATGAGAATAAATTGGCTTTCTTTTTGAAATAAACGTATTTTTCGGTGAATGTGTCGTTCGACGAATGTGTCGTGCGGCGAATGTGTTTTCGGTAAATGGACCGGTCACCGTGTACTAAACACTCTCAAATTGGACCCTTATCATGTCTAATGATAAGGTTCCTACTCTATCCATTCTCTATTACCTACTCTAATATTGTATGTTAGAGGCTTTAACGTAAGATAACGGTATAAAGGTGTTTACTCCCCACATCTTTTAATGAACCCTGTTATATTATTTTTATGTAAATTTAGGCAGCCTGACACTTCAAAGCCTAGACCGTTTCAGCAAATTCGTGCTCGCGAGCGAAACGCTTTCAACTGTCCCATTAAAGTTTGTTCAACGTTTTTTCACCGCCTTGGCAATACTGGCGAAACAATGGTGGTCCAGTATTTAAGATATCTGCGTTAGTCATGCGGACCCAAACGTGCAGGAACATGCGTCTGATAGTACCAAACATTGACTGGGCGTTGTGGGGGCGGTGGTAAAATTGGCAGAGTGGAAACTACCGCTCTTCAACGCTCGTAATATTTTGTGCTGTTTAAAACTTTCGAAGCAGTAGGAGTGAACATAAGAGGTGGTTGAGCGTATACGCCGTTGCCTGAATGTGGGCCAACTTCTGGTGAACGGTAACAAGCGGTGATGAACGCTCCACCATAGTTCTTCTAGCGTGACCAGCCTTCAAATGATGAACTTTAACTATTTATTTCTATCAAAAATCTATCAAAATTTCTGATAGATTTCATCCACTCAGCTCTATAATCAGTATACCGCTATACCAACTTTAAACCAACGCCGAGCCAACGCTCACACGCATAGAACGCCGCTCTATCAACGATCACGATACCACGATTTTTTCCCATTTCTGCAAGGTACCGATCGTAATCGAAATTCGCTCCTTTCCCTCTCCTTTCAAGGAATCTTAAATCAAAGTCCTGGCGGTGTTACCTTTGTTTAAGAATCAGATGTGGTGCTTTAGCAAACCAAATCGCAAAAAGGACTGCTTTGAATGCAGTAGAGAACTTTTCATTAGCAATGCTGTTTTAAAATTGTGCGACCCTCCGAGTGTAGTATTTGGTTGTGTACAATTCAAGCAATTATTATTAGGATACAATTTTGTAATTCATAATGATCACCAACCTCTTAGAAAACTTTTACTCACAATTCTTCTGTTCCGTCAACATATTTGCTAGAATTCAAAGATTTTCTCTAAATTGTCACAATTTAATTAGAATTTGCGTTATACTGAACAAGAGGACAAGACGAAGTCCATTCTGATTGTTTAAGTAAATTGATACTTTCTGAAACCGTCTCAAAGGGGTAGAGCCATATGAACTCGTACTTGCTGTGAACTCTGTTGATGAATCTCTCATAACTTACGATGATATTAAACATCAAACTGACCAATATATAGATTTCCATGAGCCTAATCAATATATATACATTAAGTAAGGATTTCCTTCACGTTTACCTGATTTTAGCTTGAATAAATTTAAGAATATTATATCTGATAATTCAACTATCAGAAGAGGTTGTATAATTAAAAGTGATAGAGTATTATGTCCTTAAAATTTAAGATCTATAGTCTTAAAACAGCTTCACAATGAACACCCTGGTATTTCAGAAATTAGGTCTCTTGCTAGATCACTTATTTGATTCCCTGAGATTGATAATGAAATTGAAAACTTAGTTAAATCCTGTCCCGATTGTCAATCATGCTACTTTAAACCACCACAAACTAACACTATTCAGTGGTCGCTCCCTGCAAGTCCATTTAACTCGAGTCCACAATGATAATTTCATTCTCAAAAATAATACTGGCCTCGTTGCCGTAGATGCATTAACTAAATATATAAAATGCAAAATTGTAAAATCAAGCAATGTGAAAGTGACGATTGACTCACTGAGAGCTGTTTTCAGTTGTAATGGTTATTGTGATGTGCTGGTCTCTGATAACGTTTCATGCTTCACCAATCACCGTAGCAGAATTTAATTTATTTCTCATTAATAACGGAATGCAGCAAATTACATCACCACCTTATTCTCCAGCTACCAATGGCCAAGCTGAGAGAGGGTAAGAGTCCTAAAGGACACGATGAAACAGATTAAAAATTGCATTTCTGAAGAACTCGTCTATTCAAGGTTTTATGAAAATATTGTCATGATCGTCATAGTGTCACTAAAATTGTTCCATCTGTCTTTCTAAATAGATACAAATTTGTCTCTAAAAACACAGAATAAATCCTGAATTTCATGTCAGCAGTTCCTCTTCTTCCAGAACTCAGATTAAGCAATTTGAAGTATGTCAAAGACAAAATGTGTTAGTTTTATATCTTAGAAAAAGTATCAGGGATCAGTTGTGCAGAAAAATGAATTGAACATATTCCATGATCATATTACTGAATTAATCATAATTTGGAAACGCCATGCAAATCAATTGTTACAGGTACCATCTAATACAAATGGTATCTCTGATAGTCCTTCTTTTATTCAATAGTAATATTTCTAATTAAATAGATCCAAAACAATACAATCCTCTGTGGCAGCTCCATGCTCATGTTCCCCAGAAACTACTCAGAGACGCACATCTACTCGTTTTAGGAAACCTATATTCGTTACGGAATTTAATGATTGTTTGAAAAAATAACTGATAGATTTGGAGATCTGTTTGAAACAATAAGAAGAGAGAAGATTGAACCAGTAGGACAGAAATGAGCGGTGATTGCTCGGAGTTAATATTTAAGGAATTCTTAGGATGTAGAGTTATGAAGAATAATGATAGCTCCTGATCTATCACTGAAGGAGAGAATCAAAGATAGGAAACTGAGAGAAGAGTTGAGGAGAATATGGGATGGAAGCAAGGAAAACTTGTACATATATAGGGGCAAATTGACACTGTTAAGGGTAGTGAGACGAGAGTTGGGGACAAGGAAGAGGAACATAGGGATGGTATGGATAGAGGTAGAAATGGAAAAAATCAGAGTAGAAATAAATGAAAACGAAGAAAGGATGAGCATTCTCTGAGAAGGAACATTCAAAAAGAGCAAGAAAAGGGCAAAAAGAAGGAAATTAACAACAATGATTGGAAGCAGTGAAATAAGGATAGAGAAGGAGAGGGTTGAATGAGTGTAGAATATATTAATGTGCAGGATTAATCAGATTATGATATAGAAGAGGAAAATAGAATGAGAGAAAGGCTGTCTTTGGTATGAGTGATAGAAACACATGAGAATTATGTAAGCGCAAAAAAAATTATTATATATGTAGTATGAGAGAGGTTGGTGACAAGAAAGGAGGGGATATAATGCTCATGTACATGGGTGGTGAGCTGGAGCGTGAGATAATTGTGTGCTGGTGTTGAAGGTGAAGATAGGGGATTTTTAGTTTATTTGTATGATGGTGTATTTGGATGTTACTGAGATGGAGAGCAACAGGAGAAAATGTGTTAGGATGGAAGAAGTCGTGAGACGTTTGTGTGCCCTGATACCGGTGTTGGTGCGTGGTGGAATTTGGCTATTCTGAATGTAGATGGGAGGCGGAGAGGGAGGGAATGTGAGAGATTGGATTATTATGAGTTTTATAAGATGAATAATGATAGGATGAGGAGATATGTTGAAGAGGTGGAGATGGTGCTAATGGATAGGGATGACTTGAGTAATTCAAATAAAGAGACTATTGAAATGGAAAGCAGAAAAGTATTTGAAGGGGAGGGTGTGAAAGAAAGTTTGAGGTAAAGTAAAAATAAATCCGTCGAGGATGAATGATGATATTGAGAGACTTATAGAGAGAAGAAGATAAATAAATAGACAGAGGAGAGGAGAAGAAGTACCAGAAAGAGAAAGACTGTGGATACTATACAGAGTTAAAATGTAATATTGGAAAGATGGTGAAAGAAGTGAAAGGGATGCATGAAAGAAGAGATGCGAAGAGGTAAAAGAGGATAGAAGTAGAACTAAGATGTGGGAGATGATTATAAAATTGAAGGCAGAAGATAATAATTAGAAGAAAATGAGAAGAAAAAAAGATAAAAGATTGAGTTGGAGAATGAGATAGGATAGAATTAAGTGTTTCCCAAACTTTTCAACTTATTTTACATGGCGGTCCCCTAGAACATTTTTATTCAAATCAGGGTCCACAAAAGGGATAATTATATAGTAGGTTTGATAAATAGTTAAATAACTTTCACATAAAACTAATATCAACAGAGATACAAAAGAGGATCGTCCCCTTACAAAAGTTTAATTTCGTTATGCATCGTTTATTTTAATTTGATATACTTACAAATAAATTATCAAATGAGGAATCTTATTTATTTATGGTTAAATAACATTTTTCCATAGAAAACGACATATGGAAGAAAACGTGATTATAAGTGTGGGAGGGAGGAGCAAGAAATGTGCCTCTTTTCCGTCCATTTTTGATATACTACAGTGATTTAAAGACTTGGACAACAACCAACGTTTACTCTACTTTGTTTAGAAATTCGTCTCCAATCAAAAGTTATGAGGTCACAACTACGAAATATTTATTTTTTTTAACAAGTTTTTTTATCCCAATTTTAGAGCCGGAATTTTGAAACAAAATTCTGCTCTGTTGCCCAAGTCATTACGAATCCTATAGTACCATATCATCATGGCACCCCCTAAAATGACGTTTTCTTCCATATCTCGTTTTCAATGAATTAATTTTTACCATGGATAAAAAAGATTTTACATTCGATGTTTTATATGTGTGTCAAATTTCACAGTTTTAAGATGCATAATAAAGAAACAGTTTCGCAAGTGAGAATTTCAATTAAGAATTTTCCATTAGAAAACTAATTGCAACTGAAGTCAAGATAAAATTGTGTGGTTAAACGAAAAATATAGTTAACATGAATGAATAACAAATATTTAGAAATTTTGTTCAATGAATGAAGGTAACGTTTACAATGTTTACATTATATTATGAGGTTATTTAAACTCAACGTTGAAATTTTTATCAGGTTTCAAGCTTTCGAATAGAAAGATTTCAATTCGTCATCAGGAGAAAGGTGGAAAACTTCGACCTCTATAGTTTGATGAATCTAAATAATAAAACTGAAATATATAAAAATAATATTGAAAGAAAGAGATATATAACTATAGAGGTTTACCGTTTTCTATCGCGCCTCTATAGTTTGAAGAATCAAAATAATAAAATGAAATTTTAAGAAAAAGATTTATAGCTGTAGAGGTTTAACGTTTTCTATCGCGCCTCTATAGTTAGACGAGTAAAATAAAAATGAAATATATAAAAGTAGAATTTGAAGAAAATTTTAGGAATAGATTTATAGCTATAGAGGTTGACCGTTTTATATCGCACCTCTATAGTTTGATGAATCTAAATAATGAAACTGAAATATATAAAAATAATATTGGAAGAAAGAGATATATAACTATAGAGGTTGATCGTTTTCTATCGCGCCCCTATAGTTTGAAGAATCAAAATAATAAAAAGAGGACACTTAAGACCAAGAGGACACATAGGACCAAGAGGACACATAGGACCAAGAGGACACATAGGATCAAGTGGACACATAGGATCAAGTAGACACATAGGACCAAGAGGACACATAGGACTAAGAGGACACATAGGACCAAGAGGAAACATAAGACCACGAGGACACATAGGACCAAGAGGACACATAGGATCGGGAGGACACATATAAACAACAAGACACATAGGATCAATGGGACACACATAAGAATAAGTAATGCATACGAATAGAGAACACACATGGAATAGGGGACACAAATAGATATTATAGTAATAATAGTAAAAATATATATATAGTGAAATATAATAATGATAATAATAAGGTGCAGCAAAATGTACAAAAAGAACTAGACATATAGTTATAGAGGTTGACCGTTTTTTATCGCTCATCTATAGCTTGTTACAAATATAAAGAAAGTAGAATTTTTTCTAGAGAATGAATGTTGTCAACAGTAGCTATAGGAAGTATCAAATTTTGGTTTCATATTTCGAATTTTAGAGACACGTATCCAACATACAACTATTGGTCATAAAATTCATTGTCAGGTCGAAGTTATCCACCCTTCTCCTGATGATGAATAGAAATCTTTCTATTCGAAAGCTTGAAACCTGATAAAACCTTCAACGTTGAGTTTAAATAACCTCATAATAATATGGATTTCCCGTTGAGTTTGAATCTTTTCCATCAAATGTTTACATTGCAAAGAGTGTTCACTGCTTACGTTATGATGCGCAAATGCGCAGTAAAATTTAAAATACTGCGTAATAAAAAAATGCTGCAATTTTCATAAATATATAAAATATATACAAAAATTTGAACAATAAAACCTATAACCGTAGTAAGATGGCTTTTTCGAAGCTTTGCATTAAAATTCATATTAATTAAAATAATTATAATACATGAATAATGTTAGTCTGTAAATATAAAAGAACAGATACAGAGTTAAATTATTGCAACTGCAAACTCACAAAAGTCTGATTCAGAATTGCAGAGATTATTTTATTGCAAAACACTGAAGAACAATCAACTTGCTCAGATATCAGATTTTACCTATTAGCAAAGAACAATAACTTCAAAAACGCGTACTGTTTCAGCCTATGTACTTTTTTGTGCACCTAAATGCAGAAGTTGCGCACCTGAAATATTAAATGCATAGTGAGTACTTTTCTAAAGACTAACCCTGGTTGTAAGCATTTCGCTTTTGTGACCCAACATTTGAACTTGGGTTGCATTGATCTGCACAGATCAATGCAGACTGAGTGGTATTTGTCACTTGGTATTTGTATAGAAGACCTAAGAGCCTATGAATTTGGTTCTACAAAATGAGCGTGGCCGCAACCTCTCGCGGCCACAACCAGTTTGGGAACCACTGGCCGATAGATGATTCGGCTACTGGTCCGAGCTATACCAAGCTGGGGGAAACAGATTAAGAGATAGGTAGATAGGAGATGTTAGAAAACAATGTACGTTGCAGAATGGGATGATTTTATTAGGCAGGTTGATGATAGAGCTGGGAGAGAGGAAGGAGGTTATAGCTACCTAGGTCGGAGATGCTAGGAGCAGTAGAGAGATGGATGAGGAATGTTACATTTAATGAAGAAGAGGATAAAAAATAATAATAAGGTTTAAGATACTGGTAATATAATTTTGATTTTTTTCATATGTAATTCGAGTAAAGAAGAGGAAAGATTGTAATCTAAATATTACACAACATTATTAAGTCTTCGGTACGTTTAATATGTGCGATCCTTTCTGTTAGGCTCAGTCTGTATTCAGAAGCCATTGAGTAAAATTCAGCGTCTTACCTGATCTTTAAAACCCGAAGTTTACGGCTTCTAAACCCTTATAAATTAGTCAAGTGAATTTACAAGTAAACATAAACTAACTACATTTTAAACTTCGAATTAAAATAAAAATATTATCGATATCAACTTATTAATAAATTTATAATATTCACCTTGCCAGTAAACATCAAACAAGACGTGAAGCTTTCCCATTATATATGCAACCGTATTTACATACTTCTTTACATAATTTTTACATAATTTTTGTTCTTTTAATTTCATGTCCTTTTAGATATGTCTATTAATTGAGTTTAGTTAAATAAAATAGATACACATATCTAATAATTGACTTAAGTAAGAACAATTAGACGCAGATCTAATTATTTCAGTTGGTGGGGAAATACTTTACACAATTAAGTCTCAATAAATGGTCGTTGGTTATACCATAAAAGGCGAGGCTCCACAACTGATTTTAACCAATCAGGACGGCTTGAAGTGTGTAGAAAACTGATACTCACCGAGTGTGTATCACACTCACTTGTGTATCTGTGTGTAAATTAGTCTATGCAAATAAAGTTATTGGGACTTTTTCAATATTTCGTATGTAATGTTTATATACAATTCTAAATGATTTGAGAATATATAAAATTATTGGGACCTGTGTATGTGTGTATCAGGTCGCAATCATTTTTGAAAAATGTGTGTCAAGTCCCAATAATTCGAGAATTACTGGAACCATCCCATTAATTAGCGGATCCTGTGAAAGTCCCGATAATGTAGGTCAAACCCAAGGATAGGGCCAACTGAAATAAGGTTGATGAACACTGCAAATGATAGGAACAGATACACACTGCAAATAATAGGAACAGATACACACACTGCAAATGATAGGAACAGATACACACTGCAAATAATAGGAACAGATACACACACTGCAAATGATAGGAACAGATAAACACTGCAAATGATAGGAAAAGATACGCAATGCGAATGATAGGAACAGGATGATTTTGATAAAGAATTATTTACTTTATATCTTTATAATATGCGATTGTTTCTTTATTAGAACTAAAAAATACTGGGTGACCAAACTAATTTTGGCATCTTTTATTATTTTCATATCTGGCGAAAGAGCTTTTTCACCACCCACTAGGGGCCACTACTTAAGATCACCCTGTAGAAAAAGTAGTAAGAATAGGAAAACAAACGAACTATGTGTTTATAATGATAAAAATATGCATTACCCAAAGAAAACTACACACAGATAATGATGATGCTTGTTAAAGTTATGGCTATATTAATTTCGTACCCGCTTTTTTTTAAACTCATACTGTATCTGAGTGTATTGTGATATACATTTGGTTCAAATCTGCCTGGAAATTGTCAAAATCTACCAAATGTTGTACCAAAATTCTTCGTTCAAGATTTGAACAATAATTTTTGAAAAAGGCATCCTTAAGAGATGTACGGAAAGCTAATCTCTTAGTACCACAAGGGAACATAAGTCATCATTGTACAAATATAAAAAAGTGAAGTGGGTCACTGAAAAGGGGATGGTGGGTCACTTCGTTACCCGCTGGTCAGTGGTTCGCCACCCCTGACCTAGTTCATTGTACACTGGGCGAATATGATAGGTATATACTAAATAGTTATAAAGTTGTTAATTGTTTAGGCTAAAACAAGTGCATTTAGAAAGAAAATATGTTTTTCTATTAGTTAACATAAGATGAATCGAAAATGGTTACGCTTTATTTCAGTAAAGTTAAAAAAAAAGTTTTTTGTAGTAAATGAACTGTGCGCATTGAATTTGGAAACTAATAATATATACCTATATATATATAGAGTAACAATTACAATTATTGTTATTTCACGCCGATTTAGATATAAACCTCGTTGGCCAGAAATTTTGGTCTAGAAATTTCGATCTCAGAATTATGAATGGTCTCTCAAAGTAAACTGCCTTTATGGTGGGGCGTATCTAGGATTCGGTCAAGGGGAGGGGCACTTTTCAAAAGATTTAACGTTTCTAAAAAAAATCTACGGATAATTCCTCAGACTTATCAGTTATTGGATTATTTTAATTGTTTTGAACATGCTTACACTGTGTTTCGTCAGAAAACTCATTTTTTAAATTGCGACATGGGAAGACGTCATTATGTTCATTAAGTATAAAAAATGGATTTTATCCTATTAGTATTGGCATTTTTCTTAAACTTTAAAAATGTTTTTGAATTTGAGAAGAAATGCATCTTCCTGTACTCTGTAGTTTGCCAAAACACCATCTTCTTTAACAGTATGTCGAAAATTCATGCTTCACTCCATGACAAGTGGAATGGCGGCTAAATCTTACCACCTGAAAAAGTTCACAAGAGTTCGTGGTCTATTCAATGAAACTGGTTCTATTCACAAGAAAAGCAAATTATAACAAAACCAAAAAGAACAGAAACAGTGATTCAGGAGGTGAAAAGTTTCTATGAAGAACCCCCCAGAACCCCCAGTTTCTCAGCAGATTTCACAAAACATTACTCCGTTGTGGAGGATCGTCAGGTACACCAATGAAAAGCCCTGAAATATCAACGGACTAAATGATAGGTATGATGCTAAGGTAATATCTTTGCTGTCATATTAATAGAATGATTATAATCTTTCATGAATTCCTTGATGATGATGACAACTTGTCATCGGTTAATGGTGTTTCATATCTCAGATTGCTACAGGACATTATTTGTTACTAGTTTGCTATGCGATCTGATCATCATTTACTGGTTTGGCATGCGATCTATTCAGAATTTATTAGCAAATTAAAAGAAACCACTAGGTATACCATTTACATATGCAAAGCCTTATAATGGAAATACTTCAAGACATCCTACTGAACTTATATGAATATAAAGTCTAATAGGTGATTAATATATGTTTTTTTACTTTTATTGCATTGTGACAATATCATCTCGTCTATATTGTTTGTTTTGTATCACAGTTACTTGAAAATAAAAATTATCATAATTACTAAAATGAAAATTATCAGATCACATTAACCTCACAGATTGCATACCGAACTCTATAGCACCCCTTATTTGGCCCATTCTGCATCTCGTTCTTTACTTTGGTGGATGCAAGACGGCGCTCCACCACATTGAACAAATGCAGTCCTATAATTTCTCATTGAAAAGGTTAGAGGCCGATTCATTAGCAGAATAACGGAAAATTTCTGACCAGCACACAATCATTATCTCAACCCTTTGGATTTTCACTTCTTGGCTGATGCACAAACTGGAGTTTATATGTATATGAAAAAGAATATTCCATTGTGTCTCTTATACAAAGTGTTTAAAGTTTCGCTGAAAGGTATAACTCATTGACCCCTAAGAAAATATCGTTTCTGATGGAACACAGTGTGTCAGTGGATGAATTGTACAGTCCATAAGCTTTGATGGAAAAGATTCAAACTCACCAGGAAATCCATATTATTATGAGGTTATTTAAAAAAAAGAAACAAAAAGAACTAGACATATAGTTATAGAGGTTGACCGTTTTTTATCGCTCCTCTATAACTTGTTACAAATATAGAGAAAGTAGAATTTTTTCTAGATAATGAATGTTGTCAACAGTAGCTATAGGTAGTATAAAATATTGTTTTCATATTTTGATTTTTAATAGATTAATTAATAATAATAAACAAAAAGAAAGATAGCTGAAATAGAAAGTCGTATCCAACATACAACTATTGGTCATAAAATTCATTGTCTGGTCGAAGTTTTCCACCCTTCTCCTGATGATGAATAGAAATCTTTCTATTCGAAAGCTTGAAACCTGATAAAACCTTCAACGTTGAGTTTAAGAAACCTCATAATAACACAGTCCATAAAGCCCCGTCCAGACGGTCAAATTTTTTTAGAGAAGTGACAAACTTAATGATAAACTAAATGACAAACTTATCGTCAGTTTTCAAGGAGTGTCTACACGGTCAAATTTTCTCGCCAAAAGTTTGAGGTTCACTGGCGTCAGTTTCGTCAAAATTAATGTTATATATCGTGGAAATAAAAATTATATAACTTGGTATGTATATTTTTTAAATTTAGAACAGTAAGAAACCAGAAAAAATAATTTGTTTTTAATGACAAAATATCGTCTTGAAAAGGTTAGTCAAAAATAGATCATAGAAAACAATTCACAACGTAGGTAGCCTACCTATAACTTAGATATAATACATTCTAATACAACCAAGTATTAAAGAGTCTGTCGTCAGCCATTGTAACTAGATAGATACTAAGTTTGAAAAAAATGAGGTTTTTGTAGGTGTACCTAGCTGTAATAAACTAAAATGACGCGCAAATAAAAAAATGTTATTCCGGAAAGTCAGTGTGTACTTCAAACTTTATCGTCAGCAAATAGTTTGACAAACTTTTTGCTGACGATATCCAACATGTTGGAATCACAAAACTGATGAAAAGTTTGAAGGTTTGCTGACGCTAGGAAGTTATCGTCATTTAGTTTGTCATTAAGTTTGTCACTTCTCTGAAAAATTTGACCGTCTGGACGGGGCTTAAGCTGTATGTCAAGTCCAATAGACTGATAGTCATTAACTTAATCACAATATTCAATCATTGGCTGCAGCAAAAATAATCAAAATCATACTGCTACACTGTGTTTCATCAGATAACGTAATTTTTTAATTGTGAATTAAAAGCACTTAAAAATAAGTCAAATACCACGCATCACTTTGAAAGAAAAGAAAGGATTTTTATTATTGTTAACATTTATTGTCTTTTACCATATGAGGCACATCACCTGAGGTCATACAAAAATGATTGAAAATAACCCCTTCAGATGTGAAAACAGAACGAAGCACGCTTCAGAACATTCTTGCATACTTTCATGAGAGTCTTATTGTTTTTTTTTCTAACGGAGATTTGAGCACATTGTATAAGAGACTCATTGGGATCTTTTGTTTTATATATAAACTCGAGTTTGTGCAGCAGCCCATATGCGAAAGTCTAAAGAGTTGAGATCTGGACCAGAAATTTTATTTCCGTACTTCTGCTAATCACTCGACCTCGAAACTTTTCCTTTTATTCTAGAGCTACATTTGGTCTTGCATCCACCAAAGCGAAGAAGTTGCAGGCTGGGATCAGAGTTTTGGGATCAGAGTTTTGGGATCAGAGTTTTGAAAAACATTAACATGGTAACATGTTGCCTTGTTCGTTAAGGAATGCTTGAACAATTGGAACCATTCCATTAATAATTGCAACCTTAGCATCATACGTCATATCTATCATTTCCTTTCCAGATATTTCGAAGATTTCCATTCGTATTTTTTCGATGTGTTTTTGATGGAGGTAAATTAACTTCTCGTCTGTCCAAACGATTCGATTGGCAATGTTGGATGGTTGCTGCATAATCCACACACAAAACCACTATTTATGTGGTTTTCGTAAATGGTCGAACTGAAGTTCATTGATAAAAACGGAAACTAAATGAATGTATGACGATCCTCCACCACGTGGTTTTGGTTTGGATGAAATTTGCTGAAAAACTTTTCTGAGAGAAAAACTAGTGGTTTCTTCAAAGAAACTCTTCACCTCCTGAATCGCAGTTTGTGTTTTTTTTTCATTTGCTTTTTCTTGTGAATCGAACCAGTTTCGTTGAATAGACCACGAACTCTTGTGAACTTTTTCAAGTGGTAAGATTTAGCCACCCTTCCATTTATCTTGGGAAAGCATGAATTTTCAGTGTATTGTTGAAGAAGAAGGTGTTTTGGCAAACTACAGAGTACAGGACGATGCATTTCTTCTCAAATTCAAAAACATTTTTAAATTGAAGAACAATGATAATAATTATAGGGTGATAGAAATCCACTCTCTATGGAGAAAATGGCTTATACATAATACGACTTGAAGCAATTTAATTTCTCGCACTTTGCAATTTAAAAATGACGATTTTGATAGAATTCTGAGTTCAAGCATGTCAAAAGCAATTAAAAATAATCAAATAATTGGCATTTCTTCAATTTGGAGGATTAATCCATATATTTTTTATTAATCCCTAGATTTATTTTTAAAAAGTTCAGACCTCAAGGAGGGGGGGCATCTGCCCAAATGCCCCCTCCTTGTAAACGCGCCTGCCTTTATGTAGTTTTTTGTACCTGTTAGTTTCTTGTACAGCATGACTCATGATTGTTTAATGACCTGGCAGCCCCCCCCCCCCCCTGAAAAGCGGGTACGAAATTAATATAGCCATAACTTTAACAAGCATCATCATTATCTGTGTGTAGTTTTCTTTGGGTAATGCATATTTTGATCATTATAAACACATAGTTCGTTTGTTTTCCTATTCCTACTACTTTTTCTACAGGGTGATCATAAGTAGTGGGTGGTGAAAAAGCTCTTGCGCCAAATATGAAAATAATAAAATATGCCAAAATATGTATGTTTGGTCACCCAGTATTTTTTAATAAAGAAATAATTGCATATTATACAGATATAAAGTAAATAATTCTTTACTAAAATCATCCATTATCCCTCACTTATTTCAATACATTAGGAGGCGCCACTCCATGTGATACATCTAATTCATAAGTTCAATTTATACCTCAGACCGAATTTTCCGCACAAATTTCGTGTTAAATGAATGTCAAAACATGTTAAACTTTCTAATAGAACGTATCATTTTACAACGGTTAATGATGTTATCAGCTTTTAATAAACAAACTACACATTTTAGTGTACATAATTACAACTTTTTCTATTACTGTTCTTAAATATAATCATTATAATATTGTACCGAATTTTCTGAGACTGAGTTTTCTCAGAAACATATATCTCTTACGCGTCACACTTATGGGAAAACAACAAGATAACGAAAATATGACTGTCAAAACAAGATCTATTTATTACTAGTTTGTTGTTTTTCAAAGATGATATGGTTCTTTTCAATCATAATCATTATTTAGATAAACAAAGTACATGATACTACATATCTATTAATTATGCTGATCTCATAAAAAGACGTATTAGTTAAGTTTTGCTTTTAACTTCCTTCAATATCACCCCTATTCTTTTTATCCTTATTTCTTTTTCGACGATAATTTGACAGTGATGATGCCTGCATTATTTGTAATGGTTTATACAGGGTGGCGGAGAAGTAACTTTACACTTTTAAATGTTTATTGAATGAAAACCGACTCAACTATCGATATCAAATTTATACGAATTTATAGACAAAATCTCAAAGTTTTATTTTTACAATATGTATGATGCAGATAAAAAACTAGTACAATTTTTTTTCTTGCAATAAATATTTAAAAGTGTAAAGTGACTTTTCCGCCACCCAGTATTATTGTTAATGATGATAATATATAACAATTAAGCATTTTTTTAATTTAGTATTTAATTCAGTAATTTCAATTAACGTTAAATGAAAGATTTGTAGAAGAAAATCTGATGTAAGTGACATAATAATTATATTTATCACAACATACATCTGAACTGAAATGATTCTCAATTATTAAATTACCGTGAAAACTAACTATATTAATACAAACAAATTATCATTGTGAAACAAATAGTTCTAATACAAATCTTCAGGACCATAGGGTCTGCGTAAATCGTTCCTGGAGCGTGAAGGACCAGGCCGTGAGCCAATTCCCTGCTGGGATTTTGAGCGATTTTGAGCAGATGGTGAAGTGTAATAATTGAACGTTCGTGGAGGATCATATTGAGACTGGGTTTTCACATCCATATTATCATATGATCTCATCTCTTGTTGTCCTCTTGGTTTTGAGTTTGCTCGAGGTATTGGTCTTGGAGGTATTGGATAGTTTCTGTCATCTCTGGTGTAACCATATGGCATCTGGGATGACCTCTGCGTCCCATCCGTCCGCTCATTGTAGGAGATGGGGTTTTCTGGAGTGGAGAAATATAAATATTTATTCTCATCATATCTGTGGTAATTTCAACTGAACTTTTTTAGTAAAGTTTTCGATTTCCTTGGTTAATTTCTGCATTCTCTGTTCATTCAGACATAAATTCAATAAATATACAAATATGGTGGTTCATCTCTAATCGTCACCGGTAGACTATTTATGGAAGCTTTTCATTTGCATGGCTTGTTGTTAATCATCTTAATTTAGATGTAAACTGTCATGATTGATTGAAACCAAAGAATGAAATTGAAGTGTTGAAACTACAATGAGCCTTAATTTAAAATTAATATAAACATATTTCAAAGTTAATTTTAGTAACCAACGTTTTCTATTATCAGTCTGCTTTTGCGAGTCATATCCCATAGCTGTATTTGCTCCTTCCATTGGTCTGTAACAATTCAAAAGATGCGTTACAGAAAATATTCAAAACACTGTATAATTACAATTTCACATACGAAAGTTTAATTAATATTCAAGTAAATCTCAACATATTTCATGACATTTAAGGAAGTTCACAACTTTGTACATTTTTGACATTTCTTTACTATCATTTTAAACATTTTTGAATATCTGATGTTCAAATTTAGTAGTAGATATTTAAAAAAGATTCTACCGAATTCTTTATTTTCAATTTAACGCCATATTCGATCAACCATCAATGTAATTGAACTTCGTAATCAATATTTTTAATGTTAACATTTTCCTACATTATTGAAATAAATGAATTCTCAATTAAATTAATTCCGAAAATCAATAATCTGAAATTTTTTCTATACTTAAGAACAAGTAACCGCATTATTCTCATTTTCGTTTTCTTCAGAGAAAGGTTAAAAGAAAAAACTGCAATGATCAATTCGAAATCACTGGAAATAGATAAATTAGTTAATTAATACCTTTGATTAGCGTACGTAGTTCCCTGAGCATTCTGAGCAATCACAGTTTTCGTTCTAATAGGTGGATGATTATTTTCCATGTCTTCAGCGAAAGCTTCGTTTGTGGAACTCATTTCTGATCCATCTTCGATTAAAGACTAAAGGGGAAAAAATATTAGGTTTGTTTAAACTTTCAATTATGGAAGACATCCAAAAAATGAATCGAATTTCATTTCTATATAAGTAACATGTTAATATGAATTCAATAATCACTACACATTTTACTTACATCTTTTCTCTTCAAGCTGTCACTATTTTTCATCGCAGGCTTTGATTTTTTCAACTTTTTATTCTTCTTGTTCATCATAACCAGAGCAACAGTTAGTGCAATTATTGCCAGGAAAAATAGTGAACCAACCACAGAGACGACTATAATGGCAGTGTCCTTGGCCTGCATTTGTTCTTTTTCTTTCGTCACAATCTCTTTGCTCGCTTCGACTTTCTAGTAGAAAGAAAATAATAACGAAGTTAGGGACTATCATGACAATCTGCAGATTATATCTTTTGAGGTTCAACTTAGTGAAAATTTCTTAAATAAATGAATCCTTAATCTTTACCAAATTATATATTTGAATGAAATATGTTATATATACAGGATTTTTAATTTTAGATCGAGTAAAAATTTGACAGCTTCCATAGAAAACAAAATGAAACGCCTTTTCTAGTGTTTGATGAATGAACAATTTAAATAGTGAAATTTTTATTGAAATAATGTTCGTTTTTATGTGAAATTTCCTCTATTTGAAAAAATATCCTAGAACCACGGCATCAATATCTCGATAACGAAGTATGTTTCAACATATTGTTATTCACACCCTGTTTAAAGGTGCTATTAACATACTGAATGAAACACCCTGTATAATATAGATTGTTTTTTCAGAATTGTACACCGGTATTAAACCTGATCTCTTATTATAGCTTATTAATAAGTAAAAACCTAGGAATTGAATGTACCCTGTTTGCTGATGACGCTGTATTTTACTTTTCTGGATCTGATTTTAATAAAGCTACTATTAAACTTGTTAATTTTATCGAGAAATTTGAGATGTTTTTAGCTATGAACAAATTAACCCAAATACAGCGAAAACTAAACTAATGCTATTCTCTCCCTTCCATCCTGCATTTTATCCACCTGTATTTTTTAATAATGTTTTACTCGAATGGGTGGAGGTTTTTAAATATCTAGGAGTTTTTATTGACAACAAACTCAAATTTTCTAACCATTGTACCCATATTTGTAATAGACTCAGCCAAATCCAAGGCAGTATTTACGCAGCTTCACCTTACCTCAATAGACCTGCTCTTCTTACAATTTACCATTCTCTTGCCTACTCAATAGTTATCCAGTCAATTATTATCTATGGAAAAACCTACCCTGTTCATATTAATAGAATACAAATTTTAATGAATAACATTTTACGAATTATTTTAAAAGTGAAATATAATGTCAATCATGTTCCTCTAATTTCTACCAGTAAAATGTTCTTCGATCTTAAACTTTTAAAATTTGAGGACCTTTGTAACTATTTTTTATTGAAATTTATTAGATGCGCTTTATATGATGATGTTAGTTTGTTAGGTAGGTATTTTAGCAAGTTCTTACCACAGCATGACCATAATACCCGAACTTTTGAATTTATTTTACCTCCAGTTAGACTAGAATTAGAAAAACGGTCTACTATTTTCCAAGCTATCAAGCTTTTTAATGAATCCCCCAATCTTTTAAAAAGCTGTACAAAGATTTTATTATGGAAAAATACCATGATGATTTTATGTAGAAATGATAGTCATTTTTTTAACTAGTCAACTATTTTCTTACTTTGTATATAAACCAATGTAACATTTTAACTTTTCTTACTATTCCTATTTTATACTTTTATCCCTCAAGTTTTTTACTTGTACGGGATTGCTCATTTTTATACCATTTGATATTATCTGTAATTTGCTTTGTGTTGAGTTTAATAAATAAATAAAAAATAAAATAATTAAATTATAATTTTATTTTGTTTAATGAAAGACAATATTTGTTCAATAAAAACAAGAAGAGTATAACTATCTTCATTTAACTTAATTAAATGATATTAGCTTCATGTACAATCTGATTAACAGGACTGCCAAAAATTTGAGTATAATGTGAATAATTTTTAATTAATATTAACCGACTTTGAATTTATAATAAAAAATGAGGAACAAACATTTCCTTTCTGGATAATAAATAATTCTTGGCATTTTGTCTAATATCTTATCAGCAATCACGATAAGGCAAAGTAATGACCGAAAACTTATCACTTTCAGGTCAATTATGTGGCTATACTCTGTAGTCTTAACAAGTCATTGTAATAAAAATATATATCTGAGAAAACACTCACCTCAATTTTCTGTGCGAATTCATCATCATCTTTTACTTAAGTTAACAGATCATCCGAAGGCCTTATCTCGATGCCGCTAATTATGCTTTCTTGTTTCTCCATCTCTTTTGCTTGATTATCGGTGATAGTTCCAGCTGCTATTTCCATCGTGATGACATCTACTTCATAAAATGCATTGTCTAACTCTACACATTGAACACAAGATGATTTACTTTTATATGTCTTCTTGATTCCTTTTTTTCTCATTTCGACATTATTATGTATATTAAAAATTTCTTTCATCTCATTTTTATTTTGATCTACAAATATTGCTGCATCTTTGTGTGGAGGTGAAGATGGATATTTAATTGCTGGTTTAGTCTTGACTGAATTAGATTCAGTTTTGTGTTTAGGAATTGCAAATGCATTGGCTTGTTTTTCAATACTGTTCAGATATTCAATAATATTGTCTAAACTCTTCTCGACTTGAGTTAGAATTTCCTCATCACTTGATCCACTTGAATCAGTAGTAGGTGCGGGAGTAGTACTTGGGGTTGTTGTAGTTGAGGGTTTAGTAGTTGAGGGTGTTGTAGTCGAGGGTGTGGTAGTTGAGGGTGTGGTAGTTGAGGGTGTGGTAGTTGAGGGTGTAGTAGTTGAGGGTGTGGTAGTTGAGGGTGTAGTAGTTGAGGGTGTGGTAATTGAGGGTGTGGTAGTTGATGATGTAGTAGTTGAGGGTGTGGCATTTGAAGGTGTGGTAGTTGAGGGTGTAGTAGTTGAGGGTGTAGTAGTTGAGGGTGTGGTAGTTGAGGATGTAGTAGTTGAGGGCGTGGTAGTTGAGGGTGTAGTAATTGAGGGTGTGGTAGTTGAAGGTGTAGTAGTTGAGGATGTGATAGTTGAGGATGTAGTAGTTGAGGGTGTGGCAGTTGAAGGTGCAGTAGTTGAGGGTGCAGTAGTTGAGGGTGTAGTAGTTGAGGGTGTAGTAGTTGAGGGTGTAGTAGTTGAGGGTGCAGTAGTTGAGGATGTGGTAGTTGAAGGTGTAGTAGTTGAGGGTGTAGTAGTTGAGGGTGTAGTAGTTGAGGGTGTAGTAGTTGAGGGTGCAGTAGTTGAGGGTGCAGTAGTTGAGGGTGTAGTAGTTGAGGGAGTAGTAGTTGAGGGTGCAGTAGTTGAGGGTGTGGTAGTTGAGGGTGTAGTAGTTGAGGGTGTAGTAGTTGAGGGTGTAGTAGTTGAGGGTGTAGTAGTTGAGGGTGCAGTAGTTGAGGGTGCAGTAGTTGAGGGTGTAGTAGTTGAGGGAGTAGTAGTTGAGGGTGTGGTAGTTGAGGGTGTAGTAGATGAAGGTGTAGTAGTTGAGGGTGTAGTAGTTGAGGGTGTAGTAGTTGAGGGTGTAGTAATTGAGGGTGTAGTAGTTGAGGATGTAGTAGTTGAGAGTGTGGTAGTTGAGGGTATGGTAGTTGAGGGTGTAAAAGTTGAGGGTGTAGTAGTTGAGGGTAAAGTAGTTGAAGGTGTAGTAATTGAGGGTGTAGTAGTTGAGGGGGTTGTAGTTGAGGATGTGGTAGTCGAGGGTGTGGTAGTCGAGGGTGTGGTAGTTGAGGGTGTAGTAGTTGAGGGTGTTGTAGTTGAGGGTGTAGTAGTTGAGGGTGTAGTAGTTGAGGATGTGGTAGTTGAGGGTGAGGTGGTTGAGGGTGTAGTAGTTGAGGGTGTAGTAGTTGAGGGTGTAGTAGTTGTGGGTTTGGTAGTTGAGGGTGTGGTAGTTGAGGGTGTAGTAGTTGAGGGTGTAGTAGTTGAGGGTGTGGTAGTTGAGGGTGTAGTAGTTAAGGGTGTTGTAGTTGAGGGTGTAGTAGTTGAGGGTGTAGTAGTTGTGGGTTTGGTAGTTGAGGGTGTAGTAGTTGAGGATGTGGTAGTTGAGGGTGAGGTGGTTGAGGGTTTGGTAGTTGAGGGTGTAGTAGTTGAGGGTGTAGTAGTTGTGGGTTTGGTAGTTGAGGTTGTGGTAGTTGAGGGTGTAGTACTTGAGGGTGTAGTAGTTGAGGGTGTAGTAGTTGAGGGTGTAGTAGTTGTGAGTTTGGTAATTGAGGGTGTGGTTGTTGAGGGTGTAGTAGTTGAGGGTGTAGTGGTTGAGGGTGTAGTAGTTGAGGGTGTAATAGTTGTGGGTTTGGTAGTTGAGGGTGTAGTAGTTGAGGATGTGGTAGTTGAGGGTGAGGTGGTTGAGGGTGTAGTAGTTGAGGGTGTAGTAGTTGAGGGTGTAGTAGTTGTGGGTTTGGTAGTTGAGGGTGTTGTAGTTGAGGGTGTAGTAGTTGAGGGTGTAGTAGTTGAGGGTGTAGTAGTTGAGGATGTGGTAGTTGAGGGTGAGGTGGTTGAGGGTGTAGTAGTTGAGGGTGTAGTAGTTGAGGGTGTAGTAGTTGTGGGTTTGGTAGTTGAGGGTGTGGTAGTTGAGGGTGTAGTACTTGAGGGTGTAGTAGTTGAGGGTGTAGTAGTTAAGGGTGTGGTAGTTGAGGGTGTAGTAGTTGTGGGTTTGGTAGTTGAGGGTGTAGTAGTTGAGGGTGTAGTACTTGAGGGTGTAGTAGTTGAGGGTGTAGTAGTTAAGGGTGTGGTAGTTGAGGGTGTAGTAGTTAAGGGTGTTGTAGTTGAGGGTGTAGTAGTTGAGGGTGTAGTAGTTGAGGGTGTAGTAGTTGAGGGTGTAGTAGTTGTGGGTTTGGTAGTTGAGGGTGTAGTAGTTGAGGATGTGGTAGTTGAGGGTGAGGTGGTTGAGGGTGTAGTAGTTGAGGGTGTAGTAGTTGTGGGTTTGGTAGTTGAGGGTGTTGTAGTTGAGGGTGTAGTAGTTGAGGGTGTAGTAGTTGAGGGTGTAGTAGTTGTGGGTTTGGTAGTTGAGGGTGTGGTTGTTGAGGGTGTAGTAGTTGAGGGTGTAGTAGTTGAGGGTGTAGTAGTTGTGGGTTTGGTAGATGAGGGTGTGGTAGTTGAGGGTGTAGTAGTTAAGGGTGTGGTAGTTGAGGGTGTAGTAGTTGAGGGTGTAGTAGTTGAGGGTGTAGTAGTTGTGGGTTTGGTAGTTGAGGGTGT
>CANNZV010002892.1:166150-203063 GCA_947561585.1 Caprella mutica
GTGGTAGTTGAGGGTGTAGTAGTTGAGGGTGTAGTAGTTGATGGTGCAGTAGTTGAGGGTGTAGTAGTTGAGGGTGTGGTAGTTGAGGGTGTAGTAGTTGAAGGTGTGGTAGTTGAGGGTGTAGTAGTTGAGGGTGTGGTAGTTGAGGGTGTAGTAGTTGAAGGTGTGGTAGTTGAGGGTGTAGTAGTTGATGGTGTAGTAGTTGAGGGTGTAGTAGTTGAGGGTGTAGTTGTTGATGCTGTAGTAGTTGAGGGTGTAGTAGTTGAAGGTGTGGTAGTTGAGGGTGTAGTAGTTGAGGTTGTGGTAGTTGAGGGTGTAGTAGTTGAGGGTGTAGTAGTTGAGGGTGTAGTAGTTGAGGGTGTGGTAGTTGAGCGTGTGGTAGTTGAGGGTGTAGTAGTTGAGGGTGTAGTAGTTGAGGGTGTAGTAGTTGAAGGTTTGGTTGTTGAGGGTGTAGTAGTTGAGGGTGTAGTAGTTGAGGGTGTAGTAGTTGAGGGTGTAGTAGTTGAGGGTGTGGTAGTTGAGGGTGTGGTAGTTGAGGGTGTTGTAGGTAAGGATGTGGTAGTAAAGGGTGTGGTAGTTGAGGGTGTAGTTGTTGAGGGTGTTGTAGTTGAGGGTGTAGTAGTTGAGGATGTAAATGTTGAGGGTGTAGTAATCGAGGGTGTTGTAGTTGAGGGCGTGGAAGTTGAGGGTGTTATAGTTAAGGATGTGGTAGTTGAGGGTGTAGTAGTTGTAGGTGTGGTTGTTGAGGGTGTACTAGTTGACGGTGTAGTAGTTGAAGGTGTAGTAGTTGATAATGTAGTAACAGATGTAGGGATGGTTGGCTTTGCTTTGGCTTCAATGCTCTCTTTTATATCTATAATATTATTTGAACTCTGCTCGATTTGGGTCAGCATATTTTCTTCACTTGATCCATTTGCATCTGTAAGAAGTTGATAGAATGCATTGTATCAAATGAATACAGATATAAGTATAGCAACAATAACGCAGTAATCTTCTCTTTTCCACAAAATGAATGTTATGGCTAATTTAACCATAATGAGTTTAACACGTGTTTTCTCGGCTCACCTTTATATTTTTGACTTTATATTTTTCATGTCACTTCATAAAATTTACCGTCCCTCCTTGATTTTGTTTCTACATAACATAATTTTAACCTAAAGGTAAAAAATATTTACGTTTCGTCGTATATCACGTAAATTAGGAAATTAATTGTACTGTGGTGACGTGAGGCAACGTAGAAAAAAAGTTTGGTTAGCCTATAAGCAAAACTCTGTCCTCGTTTTTTTTGGAATACATGTGCATGCGTGAGCTGTGTTTGGGCCACAGTCCACCCAACCATATTTCTGCTCTCTTAGCTGCCAATATCATATATACTCTTGTGTTTATTTCTCCTTATATATTCAATATTTCCACTTGAAATTTGGTACACATTAATTTGGTATTAATACTAACAACTTGTAAAGAAATACAGTAGCTTAGGTAAATGAGATATGTGTTTTTAACACATAATCGAACCTTTCCATCAAACTATCTTGAGTGTATCTGTCAATATCCTCTAAACTTTTCATTTTGATTCACTTGATTTGCTAACAAAGTATTTTTTCAGATATAAAGATTTCAATTCCATGAGAAAAATTAGTTGAATCATTTAAACTGAGCTAATTGAAATGATTTATTAATAATATAGAGCTCGATGTTGATTATTATTGTGAATCGCAAAATTTATAAAATAATTTTTAGATATGATTTCTAGGTAATGTTGTTTTCAACTTATTTACATTATTTGAAAAATATTGGAATTTTATAACTGCTAAATCATTTAATTAATAAAATATAATTTAAGGTATTTTAGCCTGACTTATATTAAAATACTATATTTTCCTGAAATTAATTTAACCTAAAACCAATTTATATTTTTCCTCTCATTACGATTCAAATCGATGTTTTTTTAATATATTTCCTAATTTTCCTATTAATAGAAATTAATTTAGTCTTCATATTGTATGAATATTAATAGGTCAGGGAATTTGTTGTACTAATCTTTAACTGAGTGGAAACGATCAGAGTGACATGAACAAAACTCATAAAATTTATATTTTAAGAAGCGATATCACATAAAACGTTTACTTTATATAGTATATACTCTGGAATTATACAATACAGTACCGACTCAGTAAAAAATGAACAATGTTTATAAAGGTGTGTCTGGTTGATAGATATTATACGATCAAAATTTTCAAATTGAAGGTACACTGTATGACACAACTTTAGAGTGAAATCATTCTCTTGTTTTGTATGCATATCTTATTGATCTTCAGCATTGATAGTAGAAATTCTCATTTTCTGTATATATAACTGAAAATATTTTAGGTAAAATGAAATAATAAGACGACAACCTATAGTTAATTTTATCTATTGTGTCATGATACTTATTTGGTAGCAGGAAATTTTTGTCTCGGAAATTTCGGTCTGGAGAATTACAAAATTTCGGTCTCGGAATGAAAAATACTTAACCAACTGATTCAAGCACGCCTGACAAAGGTTCAATTATGAGCGGTATATGTCAAATGGGATGAATTTGTTTTATTCTTGTAATTTTATAATACATATCATAGACTATTCAATACCTACAGAGTAGTCTGTGTATAGAGTAGTCTGTGTAAATATTTGTAAAATCTGAGTTTTTTTTTTAAATCTTTGTTAGTCATTAGAAATAGCTTTTAAATATAATTGAAAAATAAATCAAATCTATTTTCTCAAAAAACTAATGACCAAAATCGAAAATAAACTTATTCATTTATAATATAGACATGTAAAATCTAGCATTTTCAATTTTTTGTCACTCATTAAAATTGCTTAATAAATTGAAAAATAAATAAAACCTACTTCTCAATAACTAAATTAAATTTTTTTTATTTTATTCATTTGTTCATTTAAACAATAGTTTGAATTTTCCCATTTACATAAGGACCATTGCTTTTTTAATTAATTGTACCTATAGTCTTATAAACATACTTTATTGATATTAATTTTTTTTGGCACAGATATTTCTTGATTATTAAGTTTTGAATCCCAGAGTATACGATTTAGATCTGATATTATTATAATGTCACTGAAATTATATTTTTGTCTAATACCATTTGTAACATCAGTCTTCATTTACAAAAAAAGTGGAAGAGTTCTATCTGAGTTTTATTACATCCAATTAAAATTCAACATAGTTCAAAAATCATTCAACTGACTAAAACAATATCTTGCTGTTTTTCAGTATTTATATTTTTAAATCCACAACGTACGATTATTTCTTTTAATAAGCATTAACCCATTAAATCAGTTTGTTACATCTAACTGATAAGTTTTTATTTTTACCTCAGACTGAAATTTCTGAAACCGAATTTTCCCCTCAACTCTCATGTTCAATAATTGTCAAAACAGGTCAAAATTACTAATGTTACGTGTCATTTTAAAATAATCAATGACGTCATCCGATTTTAATAAATACTCTACATATTTAAATACTCATAATATCAACATTTTCTATTATAGCTCTATAATAACATCATTTTAAAAAGAGACCGAATTTTCCAAAACAAAGTTTTCTGAGACCGAAATTTCCTAGAACAACTTTCTTAGTATCACTATTAAATTCAACGAAAAATATTGAAAATTTATTATGTCACGCACTAATTTACTACTTTCAGATCAAATCATAATTCGTCACTGATTCACTCATGCAATCTATAGTTTCCTTATTTATAACATTATATAATTGAAAATTTGCACAAAAAGAGTAGGTTATAGTCAAATTAGCTATACACTTCCACAGTCACTACTATTTATAAATGACGAAAAGAATCAGCACTTCAAAGTATACTTATGTAATATATTGTCTGTCATATGTACTCACATTGGAAATTTGATGCCAGAAAAACTGACATCGCCCAAATAATACCAACAACACGCATATTTTAGTTTTATTGAATTGAAAAATTCAGACACCATGAAGTTGCTGATGCAAACAACCGAATGACAGTCTGCTAGATGAAAGAATATCCGGGGCCGATGTTATCGGGAAAGGTGTTATCTTTGACGCAATACATAGATGATAGTAGTTTATTTCTTTAGAAAGATAATGACCAATGCACATTTCATTGAAGATAAGGAGTTGAAATTGTCAACCTTTTATCAAACGACAGTTATCTTAGCTGAACCTGAACTTGAACAACAATGGTCAATTAATCGAAGATGTCAAAAGGCTAAGAACAAATAAACTAAATCATGCAATTAATCTGAATATTATATTATCACATTTTTTTCAAAAATTGCCTGCTAATTTTTAAGAAAAGGGACTACTTGGAATTTTCTTTCAATAACAGGTAATCAGGTTTACATTGTATTATATCCTAGTCTGATACATTAAACTGCGTCCATCGCCTTATTACAGATCACTATTTTCTGAATAATTTTAATAATATTGATCGTTCAGTAGTGAATCTTTGGTCACTGGAAGATTGCTTCCATGTTAGTATCTTGCTGAAATATTTTTTGAATCAACGAGAAAATTGGAAAGTTATTAACGTTTATGTATTATGAAGGCATTTTAACTGTCCATCGCTTTATTGCAGCTCTGTGAAAAGGTCAAAAAATGGTCGATTAAATTCTACCGAGAGGGTAAAAATTGTAGCAGGTCCTGCAGAAGGGAGGACTCTGCTATATTTAGCTTTATAACTTGGAAGGGTTAAGAGAACAATAGTTTCTTTTGTGGAAAATCCCGACACAACCCCAAGGAGACATGAGGGTACGAGAAAAAGAATTTCCCCTCGAAATAGGTGAAAAATACACAGGCAGGTCATAAGGCAGCTAAATGACACTAGCGCTTCCATTTATGACAAGACTGTCATTGGTCTTACGTCAAAACAGTCCTGATGTAATGTTTCAAAAGAAACGGTCAGAAATATGAATACTCAATGGGGCTTAAGACAAGAGAACAAGGCAATCAAGTCATGAGAGTCTCTCACTTGATGCCCAGAGATATTAGGAAAGAAGTTGTAACACTTCAAGCATGAGATTGTGCGAAGTAATGCAAGAAAGTCTTCTTTTGCCAACGAGATAATTGCAAACTATTAGGCCAAGGGAACAAGTACTCAACAAAAGAGGCAATGTGGGATTGAATTGTTAGGTTTACACCCTCTGGTACTCGGAAAGGGTCAATTAACGTTTCACCAATGATGCCCGCTTAAAACATAAAGCCACAGCCTCCTTGTTGACGACGAACCCAGTATGGATAAACAGCTCCAGTAGGATCCAAATTTAACCCATCCATCCAGACAATCAAGGGTGGCTCTTTCCTCATCTGTTAAAAGAACAAGTAGGAAGTTTGTTTTCATGTAATTCTGTGTACAATGTGTACATCTAATGCCTTTTTCCTTTTGGGTCTTGTCCATAGGAGGCCTGGAATTGGACACCACGTTCCTTGTCGTCTCATTTAAGACACTGTTTGGACGAATAACCAATGACAGCCTTGTCGAAAATGGAGGCACTAGTGTTATTTGGCTGCCTTATTACCTGCCTGGGTAGTTTTCGCATATTTCGAGGGGAAAAAGCTTCTCTTCGTACCCTCATCTCTCCTTGGGTTGGTGTCGGGATTTTCCACAATAGAAACTAGGTTTCTCTTATCCCTCCCAAATTCATTAGCTAAATATAAAAGAGTCAACCCTTCTGCAGGACCTGTTACAATTTTTATCCTCTAGGTAGAAGTTAATCGCCCATTTTTTGGCCTTTTTAGAAAGCTGCAATAAAGCGATGGGCAGTTAAAATCCCTTCAAAATACATAAACGTTAATAACTTTCCAATTTCTTCATGGAATCAAAAAATATTTCAGCAAGATACTAACATAGAAGCAATCTTCCAGTGACCAAAGTTTCACTACTGTACGATCAATATTATTAAAATTATTCACAAAATAGTAATCTGCAATAAAGCGATGGACGCAGTTAATATTCTAATGATTGTATATTGTATAATCACAATAATGTAATGCACAGTAGGGTGAATCATTTTCCCACTTTTTTCTCAAATTGATTAGCACCAGTGCGGTATGCTTGTGGACAACCATAAAAATGAACCCTGAAAAATATTAGCTCGATCAACTAATATCTTGAGGTGCCACAGGACATTTGAAAATTTCAAAAAAATCTAAAAAAAAGAGATATTTTCTAAAAACAGTAATTAATAATAATTTCTTAAGTTATTTTTTGACATGCACTAGTTCTCATTAGAGTAAATAATAGCTGGACATATCAAATATCGTAACAAAAACATATTATTCGAATATATTTCGGTGCTGCCGAAAAACTTGAAAAATCGGAAAGTAGCTATAAAATCAGTATTTATTGAATAATTAAAATTAAGTTATGCTTTTATTAAATCCCAATTTTAATTCAAGCACAAGTTCTTAATATTTCGAGAAATACTTCTACATGTTATATATCACGACCAAACAGAACAATTTAAATATGTTCGGGTGCCAACGAGCCTATTTCCAATTATTATTCATTTTTATAGCTCTCAGCTTATGTTGAATTTACAAAATAACCAAAGACTCTCTGCGAGAAGGTGGCTGTATGTCGGGTCGTGACCGGACAATTGCCATACGGACAATTGCCACCCTCGAACAATTGCCACACGGACAATTGCCACACGGACAATTGCCACCCCGGACAATTGCCACCCAAATATTTATTATCAAGCCACTTAACTATAAAAAATGGTGATAAATATTTATATTATTTTCGTACGATTAATTATTAATTGTATACATTATAAGATACAAAATTTCATTCCACATTTAATATTTCTTTATAAAATTAATTATTTCCATAGTTGATATAATAAATTATATAATGTCTTTATAAGAATTATTTCCATTATTCAATTGATCATGTCCTTAGTAAATTGAAATATCTTCATTTATCAATACTATCATTAATAAACAAATATCCATATTCTATGAGCCACTTTCCTTTCTGATTGCTTCTTTAAGTCCCTTGTATTTAATTTCCTTTTAATCTCAGTGATATAGTCAACCAAATAACTGAAGCAGACGATGTTCCATTATTGGAATTAAATTATCTCGCCCGGAATAGGCCTAGATTTATAATTATTTTCTAAAGGAAAAACAATAGGTATTTATATTACTACCCAGTAATATAATTTACAAGTTAAGAATCGTGACAATAAAATTAGGGATGTGACAATATGTTTTTAAAATCATAAATCCTGAAAATGTTATAGACGAAGGGAATAAAACAGTTTTGAATCGTTCTAAGGATGTGGTATAAAGTATTCGATAACATAAGATTTAAAAAGCACATTCAGAAACCGATTAATAATATTTTCTTTTTATCTTATGATGTATATATTTAATAATTAATCGAACAACAATAATATACATATTATATCACCATCGTTAAAGTTAAGAGGCATGATAATAATTATTTGGGTGGCAATTGTCCGGGGGTGGCAATTGT
This sequence comes from Caprella mutica, assembly GCA_947561585.1. Lineage (NCBI taxonomy): Eukaryota > Metazoa > Arthropoda > Malacostraca > Amphipoda > Caprellidae > Caprella > Caprella mutica. The sequence goes on from CANNZV010002892.1 coordinate 173,680, forward strand.
CCGGGTGGCAATTGTCCGGGGTGGCAATTATCTGCGGGTGGCAATTGTCAGCGGGTGGCAATTGTCCTAGCACCATGTCGGGTCCTACCCTAGACTGACCCATCCACTCAACATTATCGAGAATTTTTTTTTATTTACGAACTTATTGCGATTTTTTTTAACACAGACATTATTTCTCGTGATGCTAATTTTATACTTATAAATCTATCTCTGTTCTTCCAACTGAACCGCCTCTCACAGCTTCACCCTCATCGAAAATATGGTCAAAAATATAGTATTCTAAAGATTAATCAAATTGATAACTGAAGCATCTATATATAAGTGTGGTTGGAACCAAGAACAGAGATGAATTTAGAAGGACAAAATTCGCATCACGAGAAATAATGCCTGTGTGTTTATGAAATTTCCAATTCTTCACCTGAAGATATTCATATATATTTTTTTTGTGATATTTGATATGCCAAATAGTGCATGTTAAATATTAATTTAAGAAATTAATTCCTGTTTTTAGAAAATATCTCATTTTTCATATTTTTTGAAATTTCCAAGATATTAATTGATTGAGCCAATATTTTTCAGGGTTAATTTTATAGTAATTGTCCACAAGTTTCACGCACTGGTGCTAATCAATTTGAGAAAAGTATGGGTCAAAAAATAGCGTGTACGAAATTATAATCAACATAACTTTAACAAGAACCATCATATCTTCTTGTTGTTTTCTTTAGCAGAGCTGATGCAGATTTCTTTCATCTGTAACCTCATATTTCACTTGTCTTTAAATCAATTATAGTTTCTCCATAAGGTGCTCATATGTAGAGGATGGTGAAATTGGTCTTGCTCGAACTTATTTCAAACCTTGCTTGTCATGAGAGTAGGTTTTTTCTCAGAAAAGTAACATGTTCTAAAGAACCCTTATGTTGAATCAGCTGATAATTCTAGAAACTACGACTTATATATTTATTAAGAAACTCTGAATCTATTATTGTGTGTGCAGGATAGTGGCACAGAACACAGAACACTCGTCAAAGAATGACAGTAGGAAGTTTTTGAACATCGAGAAAAGAGTACACTGAAAGAAAATTGCGAGTCAGTCTGACTCATCGTTTGAGTCAAGGATAGAAAAACTCCAATAGTGGAGTCTCTTTTTCTTGATTTACTCTACCTTTGAGTTGTATGATCCAACTGAGAGTCATATTGACTCATCGTGAGTCAAATTACTAAATTGACTCAGCTATGAGTAATGATCCAATATTATTGTGTAATATGTTTACCTATATATACCCAACAAGCATATGAATGTCGATTCGATGCCGTTTGCTGTCGAATTCGTAGCGCTAACGGTGGGTATCGACTTAGCAACCATTTCGACACATAGTAGATATCGGAATGTCTGTTTCTAAATGATATCTGAATTTAAACTTCGAGTAGAAACACGAAAACAGATACATGGTTTTAACAGCATCATCTTGACGTCGGCATGTCTGTTTCCAAACGATATCTGAATTTGTACGTCGACCAGAAGTGCGAAAACAGATACGTAGTTTTAAAAAAATAGTTTCAAATTTTGAAATTCATTTTCTTCTCATCTTCCTGTTTTATAATACGTAAAGAAATGTAGGAATTATTTCTATTCAATTGGATTGTACCTTTCTATAACGTAGTGCTCCCTTTAAAATTAATACACTTATAACTTATAAGGGACTACGGCAGTTGTAAAGGTACGATAAGGCATTAGCACGCTAGTGCGATTGTACAATGGATCAACGTACACACAGAGAAAGGATTAGTTGAATCAAATCATATTTGATTTGTTTTGACTAAATTTTATGGTTTATCTGTGCGCCTACCTACGTGGTGAGTTGCAGGTACTATTTAATATGAGTTAAATTGACGTTGGTTAAAACAACACATATGTGAGTTGATTATTTTTAATTCCCGATGGTCACAACAACTACCTGTGATAGTCAAAACTGCTCGTGATGGTTGAACCAATTATATGTAATGGTTAAAACAACTACAGAACAAGGTTACATCAACTACTTGTGTATGTTTCTCCAATCACTCCTATGTGTTATACCAACTACTCGTGTAGGTTATACCAACTACTCGTGTAAGGTTATACCAACTGCTTGTGTAGGTTATACCAACTACTCGTGTAAGTTATACCAACTGCTCGTGTAGGTTATACCAACTACTCGTGTAGGTTACATTAACTACTCGTGTAGGTTACATTAACTACTCGAATAGGTGATATCAACTACTCGTGTAGGTTATATCAACTACTCGGTTAGGTTATATCAACTACTCGGTTAGGTTATATCAACTACTCATGTTGGTTATATCAACTACTCGTGTAGGTTATATCATCTTCTCGTGTTGGTTATATCAACTACTTGTAAACTAAGTAAATGTATATCAACTATTATAGTGTAGGTTGAAATATCGGTCTGGTTAGCAGTAGCCAGACTTTTTACAAGACTTTTTCTGTCACTATATTTACTCTATTAAATTATAATCTCGAGTTAGGTCCCGGTATCAATTAGATTAGACTATTTATTTTCTAGGACCAAATCTAACATGTTCACATTTATTTTCTACTTTTGCTTCTGTGATATGCATACTATTTTAATTTTAAAAAATAATTGATCACCTAGACCTATCCTTACTTTTTGAAATGTTTTCGATCCTATGAATTGATATATAGTTATCAGTTGTAAATTAATAGATTAGATTGAATAAGTAATCTCATCAGGTCAGTTTATAAATAAGTAGTTAGATGACATAAATAACTTTACGTAGTGATAAATAGGTAGGCTAGATGAATTAATTAACCAGGCTAGATTACAAAAGTTGATAAATCTTTGATATGCTGCAATAATTGTACTATAACTTAATGAATAATAAATTAATGATAAAGCCTTTATATTCTAAACCATATTTTAGTGCAATTCATCTTACTCATAGGCACTGATATTGAAATATGCTAATAGAATTACCAAGGTCAAATTGAAAACGAAATATAAACATTTAAGTTTTAGATTTATTATTTAGAAGTTTAATTTGAATTCTCGTCACTTTCTTTCACGACTGTAGGTTGCCAATTCTTGAAATAAGAGATTCGTATATTAATATATATTGAATAGAAATTCACAGTATCGTTCATATACATTATCAATAACATCACCTACTCTTTTTCCTTTTGTGATGAGATAGCGACAGCTTCGATATTCTTTTCATGTCTGGAATCCCTAAAAGCATATAAAAAAGTAAGAGCTAATCATATTGCAAATACATATTTAGAAATCATCTAATATTTTCAAATACTTACTTTGACCTAGCATAATTGTTCCTGAATCATTCAAAGGAATTGAAGAGGACTCCGATAGTTGATGACGTTGATCTACTTCATCAAGATCTGAAAGTAGATTCAGAAAATATAGAAAACCATATATTAATAAAGAAATGAAAAGAATTATTAACTGAGAATTCTTTCATATAGGTAAATTATTTATATAAAATGTTAAACTAATTATAAATCTTCAGATGCAGTATAAATTTAGCTCTAATAAATGCAATGGATTTTTCTAGCTAATCCTCATAAATTTGTTCATTATACACTCATAATGTAGACTTTAATTAAATACCAAGAAAGTATAATATATCAAAAGGCTCACCTCTGGTTGGAGTTCTCCCTGCTAAATCCCTGGACGGTGTTCTCCTCCGACTACCTCCCTGGATGGAGTTCTCCCAGTCATAGAAAACTAGGGTCAAGTAGGTAAATTGCGGCACTTTAACTAACTGCGGTCTCTTATCTCAGAAACATTAATAACCATCATGACTTCAAGGCACTCGTGAAATGAATAGAACCTATCATAAATTGAGCTTAAATTATGATGTTCAACAATTCAGTATATAGCTAAACTAATTTCAGAATGATTTTGATACTCTCTTAATAGGGTGACAATTAGAAATTAAAGAACCGAATTTGGCTGTGTAACCCTATCTATAAGTACACCAAGTAGTTTTAAAATATATAGATTATCAGACCACTTTACTTCAGATACTAGGATAAGTTTCGAAATATCGGACGGCTCCACATTTTCGGTCGCGTAAGAAAAACTATATTAAATTAACTTTTATTTTAATTAGCTATTAGGTAGCTATATACTATATTTCATACGTACCGAAAATTTGAAATCGCCTGATAATTTGGAACTTACCCCATTCTGAGGACAGCGCAGTAACTGCCTAGCCTATGTAAAAGGGGTGTGGGTCATAAGCCCCCTCGGTCATGAGCCCCCCTAGGTCATAAGCCCCCCCCCCCCCCCGGTCAAGAGCGCCCCCGGTCATGAGCCCTCCCGGTCATGAGCCCCCCTGTTTTTAAATCCTTATATACCTATACTATTTAATCCTTATCCACACTTTTGTAGTTCATTACTGAATAGACATAAAATATATGTATATCGGGGGGCGTGCCGCTCCCGAACCCCCCTGCCAGATCATTAAACAATCATGAAGTGTGCAGTACAACAAACTAGCGGATACAACAAACTACATTAGTAACTCTCAGTTATTTTTATCTAAGTAATTCTTCATTTGTTTAACTAGGTAAATAAGAATTAAAAAAACAGGGAGGGGGGGCTCGTGACCGGGGGGCTCATGACCGGGGGGGCTCGTGACCGGGGGGGCTCGTGACCGGGGGGGCTCGTGACCGGGGGGGCTCATGACCGGGAGGGCTCTTGACCGGGGGGGGGGGGGGGGGGCTCTTGACCGTACCCCATGTAGAAGGTATTGACACTGAAAAAAAAACAGCTAGATAGGTATGATGCTTAAATAAGTTAACATATAATAATTTAGGAAAATTAGTTTGGATATCAGTTTACAAACTGGAAGGCAGTAATCAAAATTTATTATTATAAAAGTTATATACTGATAATCAGCTCTTCAAATAACTACCTATATAAAGCCACCAAACTATCAATCACCAATATTTTAGAATATTTAGGCAGACATTTATCAATTTATTAATGGAATTAATTAATAATCGATCGGCAGCGATAATACTATTTGATGCATATAACGCTATTGTTTGCACTTAAACTAAAATGGTATTGAGGAGCGTTCACATTCAACACGTAACACACTTGAAACAAGATTTGAACTGAAAAGTGTTATGCGAATAAATTAGCTTTGAGGAAAGCATAAGTTGCCACTTACTCATTTGATTGAACTCACATCTAAACTTTAAAAAAAAGTAGCGTCAACTCTCATAGTAAGTTATTTCATACACCAGATACATTGAATTGACAATCTTTGTGAGTTACTTCAACACATTATATCCTAGTTGTTTTAACATATGTTCAAACTCCCAAAATGTAACTCCAACTCTCATAGTAAGTTGATTCAATCCATAAAATGATTTGAATTAACTATGTTTGGTAACACACGTCATAGTTGTTTTGACACACGTGAAAACATGATTATAGTCAAACCAACTCACGTAATAAATTGATTCAAAGCATAAATTGTTGACCCATTAAATATGAGTAAATTTTTTTCTCTGTGTAAAGTAAGCGATACTGGAACATCGGTTGTTGAACAGTGTTCTTCCAGTACCGTGAAAATGAAATGGATAAGCAATCAAGTGATTTTTCGATGGCCAGTGCATTTATTGTTATGAATCTGTTCTAAACTGCTTGTTGTAAATAAGCCCCGAGGGGTTCCTGAAGCTGTCTTTGGTGAATAGAAGAGAAGTGGGGTGACGTCCCTTGGGACCCAAACTGTTGTAATTTGAATTATGTATAGTCTATTTTATGTTTATCATGTTTTTAACTCTTCATGCAGTTTTAGAGGATAGCGCTAGGATTATGCTCTACAATTACGTATGAAGTCTTAGATTTTCTGTTAGGTAGGCTCGTAGACTTCATTTACTATTACCTCTTCATTTTCCTCCTCCATCTTGAGTGCAGACACCGGTGCTTGTGACCATTTTTGTCACATTCCTCGGTAATGGTGACAGCATTCACGGAGTAGCTTTTCAGCATTCATGAGCGTCGTGACTTCGTCCATGGAGCCACTTTCCATTCTCACTGCTTGTTCCAGTCCCTTGTATTTCATTTCCTTTTGACGTTAGCGACATGGCCTTTGGTTCCGAAGCAAACGTTAAACCTCTACTAAACGTAAATAATTAATAGTTGATGGGCTAGTTAACATGTTTCATTTTAGAGTAAATTCTGTGTTATCAGACGGTTCCACATTTTCGAATATGTAAGAAATAACTAATAATAATTATCATTATTCAATTCTTACTTAAATTGGCATCCATGATACCAGTACGTAAAATACAAGTTTAGAAATAAAAATCATTACATAAATAATTTTTCCACATAAAATGCGGAACCCACATCCGATAACTTGAGCTTTCACCATAGTGCCAAAAGCTGCAAATGAGAAGATTGAAATTCAGTGATTCACAATATAGATAATTAAACTTAAAGTGGTTATCGGACTCAATAAATTTATATATTATAATCATTATTTAACTTTTATTTCATTTGGTTTCATACCTTCAGCTATTATGTTACTAATTAAATAGTAGTTAAATAATAATTATTATATTTACCTTTATCACGTGTTCGAAAATATAGACCCTATTAATAACTTGGAACATATACCCTACTGCTAAAAATATTTCACAGAGCACAAAATTCCTGTTTGTTCAATGAAACACAATAATTATAAAAATTTAATTATCTATTAATTTTAATTAATGCATCACAGAGCTTTCATCTTTATTCTAAGTCGTGGCCTCAAAACATTTTCTATAATTTGAACTCATAGAGAACGAAATATTTAAGGAGTTACAATTATATAAAATTTAACCAACTCTTTACTATTTGTAATAAGAATAAGTTGTGATTTTGGTTATAAAAGCAGTGCTTGCCTGTATTGTTCTTTTCACTTTAAAATATCTTTAAGTATCTCCGGGTCGTTTAATATCAAAATTTTTTTTTAGTCAAATGCATCCACGGTGGCAAAGAGTCAGAGCTGCTGGCACGAGGACGGATGGGCTCAGGAACGATGCCAGGACACATCACTTCATTTCTTCCCATTTAATTTACACATAACATTTTGTAACATTAATCAAATTGATATGCATCTAATTGAACAGAACGTTATATCAATGAAGTAAGAGTTTTCAATTTTAATTTCTTTATTTTATGGATGCAAGTGGATATCGTTTCGAAGCATATTAGATATATAATTAGGCGTCTGTTCGATCCAGAATCCATATGTATGTTGGATGTCGTAATTTATCTTTCTATTCAACGCTGTTATAACGGTATTGCTTCGATGCCAAATATACTTGATATGATGCGGTTTAGCGGTGCAAACGGATATCGGATTGATGTCTACTTGATGTCACCATGTCTAATTTGTTACTGGTATTCGATGTCGGAAGAGAGGTTACACAGAGTCGTTTAGACATCGAATAGATACATTCATGTTTGTTGGGTACATAATTTACTATTTAGTTCGAAGGTTTTGTTATTGTTATACCAAATAAATGTGTTTTTCTAGAGATAACTAATTCAACAGACTTAGTAAAAAGTAATTGTCTTGTGATAGAAATAGGAATTTAAATAGTACATGGTACCTGCAGATTAAGTTGCCACACACTCTTTTTATATTTTTATAGCTACATCTATTATTATTGTAATAATGAATGCCAACTATATTAGCAAATAATGAACTATTTTGATTTAAGGTTTATTTAATTAGGTTTATGTATTGTTTTCACCTAATTGTCTAGTACCATGGACATTCCAATTTGAGTGAAAAGATATTTGACCAAATTTAAATGAAAAATGGATGAAATTATTTAAATTTGTTCAGTTTTAAATTAATTGAGATCAAGATTGTAATTGTACTGCAATACTTATCTTAAATTAGAATTAATTGTTTTTCAACCTTTATCAATTCACAAAGCTGTGTAAATACACAACAAAGGCAATTTATACTGCAGGGTGAACGAAGTGTTACAAATTCTTCAACCATCATGAACAGGCTGTAAAACTAAGGCGGTAACTCAGACTCAACAATGGTATACGTGACGTCATCAAGGCAACACATTTAACAAGAAAATTAGAAGTTAATAAGTTTGATTGTTTGAAATTTTTATTAATATTTAAATAATTCCAATCAATTACAAATTGAAATGTTATAATTTTACTTGAACTTTATATTTAAATTGTTGCTGTGATGACGCCACGCATATAAAATACCTCGATTGTCACTATTGTAAATTTTGTTAAGGTGTGTCTTTTGATACTTCACTTCATTTATATGACATTAGGTACTTACATGATTAATTATAACTGTTAATATAATTTTTTTCGGGCCACTAATTCACCAATCTACTCTGAAGTTTGACGATAAAAATTTCAATTCTATATCTATATTTGCCTCATGTAAAAATAACAATGTTCCCTATTAGTATACCATATCAGTTATGTCTCGATATTTAGGTACAAATTCAGCCAACCTTTTTATGATAAATTATTCTTTTGAAGAACATTTAGAATTGTAAAAATATGAAACTATATATGTTTAAGTTTTAGATCTTCTTTTGAAGGACTATATATTTTGAAAGTATCCATAGGTATGGCTAGAAAGCCGCCTGTTCAGGGTCATGTAGGTAAATCGCGGCAATTTAATTAACTGCGGTTTCCTATCTCAGAAACATTAATAACCATCATGGCTCCAAAGTACTGGTGAAATTAATAAAACCTTGCATAAATTGAGCTTATTATGATATTCAACAATTAAATATAGGGTCACACAGGTAAATTGCGGCCTTTTAATTTTTGATTGCGGTCTTCTCAAGATAGTCTCTTAAACAATCTGAACCAAAATTGCATTAAAATGTTACATAGCTATCAAAAGAAGCGCAGTGCATGATATAATTTATGTTTTTAACGAGTGTTTTAAAACTATGATGATTTTGTTGTTAGAGTCCGCTGTTAGTTATATAGTGTGCCGCAATTTACCTGCTTGACCCCAAATTTATTTTAGAAGGATTTTGAGACTTTCTTAATAGGGCAGCAATTAGAAATTTAAGAACCGTAATTAACCTGTGTGTTCCTAGTGACAAAAGAATTGTACACACAGCTTGGTAAACTCAGGGTGCCACATTTAAGATATTAAAGAGAAATGGTGCCCCAAGTGAAACTTTCCATTTAATAGTTAACACAATTTTTCTCTATCTGGGCTATGTATGATGCATTTGAAAAAATTATTCTTAGAAACAAAAACACACGGTGGTCAATATTAAATGTGTGTAACTATTATTCCTGCAGATTTTTATTTTAAGAGATTTGACTGAAAAAAATGAGCGGTGAATACTTCACTAAATATGAAAACAATCCTTGTAGTATATTAAATAAGCATAACACAAAACTCAAGAAATTGCATTATATTGATTTGACGAATAGTATCATTCTCGTTTCAATGTGTTTTATGATTGGATAAAGATGTCCCAGATGAAGGAAGACTCAAGGTCATCAATAAATCTTCAATTGAATCAGAAAATTTGTAAGTAAAAATTTCTAAATATTGTAATATGTTTCTAAAAGATAATTATGACAAAAATTGTTACAAAGCATAATCCACAATTTACTCATATTTTCTCTTTTTATTATCCGAAAAGAGAAATTAATAGAGTTATAAATAAGAAGAAAATTGACCTGCAAAACGAATAACAACCAGAAAGAAGAGAAGAAGAGAACAGCAAAAAGAGATATTTAATAGCCCCATACATAAAGGAACAAGTGAACGAGCTTAAAGAATATTGAAACCATTTGACATTGTATTGAGTAATAGATCCAATAATACTATAGGCAATTAGGTTATAAGAGTAAAAGATAGATCAGAGAAAGAATGTAAAATTAATGTAGTATACTAGATAGATTGTTAGGATTGTGATAGTAAATACGTAGGAGAAACAGGTAGAATGTTAGGTGATAAAATTAAAGAACATAAATCTAATGTAAATATTATGGGGGAAAAAATAAACGAGGTCACTTTGAATTTTATTAGCAAAAACCGTGGAGTTTTCAGTCAATATTTTAAGATTTGACATGGTTGCATAACATAAGCACCTCCCACACGTAGTAAGAAAAAAATTGCCAATTAGTGAATAGAAAATGACTACATAGATACCAATTAGTGAATTTGTTGAATATTTTGAAGATGGAGAAAATTATATTTTGTCGAATTAATATAAACTTAATATCATAATGCTTTTGATGAAATGTATATTCATTTTAACTATTCCGATGAGCTATGTATATTTTCCTTATTTTTCGATTAAGTGTAGCCGAGAAACAGTGAATTCAAGATACGCTAAATGAGTGGTTACCTAAAACTACTAACGGGCAGCGACCGATTTCCTATTAGTAAAAAATGAAAACCTTATAACTATATTTCGTTTGGCATAACACGAAAAATATTTGGCTTCCTTGGATTTAATATCTATCAGCTTTTATTACACTAACCCGCCATTCAATATAAGCAGTCAGGCAAATTAAAACTACATTTATAAAAGTTTTTCAACTTTTAAATTGAATACACAGTCGTACCTATGATCATCGTAGAGGAATCTTTAATAAAGGGAGTCATTGCTGCTCCCGCTTTATAGGAGTGTAGAAAGTGTTGTTTTAATATCTTCATAAACTAATTATTATGGATACCCCAAAAATTATTTAAGGTAATTTATATATGCAGCTATTCTTCACAATATTAAAAAAGAAAAAATAACAAATATATCTTATTCAAAGTATTCAATATATTTTCTTTGCTTAATTAACTTCGCTAAGAATCTCTAATTCACTGTTCGTGAATTGATACTCATTCATTTTCTAGTCCAGTTATATAATTCCAACGCAAAACATTAGTTATTATCTGAATAATAGATTCTGAATTCTACTATGACTCAAATAGATGAAATGGAAAAAGAGATACAAGGGACTTCGAAGAAGTAGTCAGATAGAAAAATAATGTATATAGCCTAGATGATTAGATATAATACTTTTCAATTTAACATTTCAATCCTACGGTACAGAGCCAAAAAAAAAAAATTGAAGGTTACGTTTTCTAAATTAATATATAAACATGATATAAGAATAAATGGAATTTCTACATCCAGAAGCCTAGAAGCTCTTTGTGTTTCTCATCCGTCCGTTCACCTCTAACAGCTTTCAGGAGAAGCCGTTATGGGATTCTATGCAAAATTGATATAAAAGTTTGCAGTAATAGAAAATTTGAATAAAGTGAAGAAATTTTCGACTAATCTTTCATGATCATGAAAATAAGCACGAATTTAAAAGTATCAATAAATATAGTGCATATCACTTCTTCATCGAGGTATAAATTAATTTTCATATTCAAAATGTATTTCTAATCCAGCCTCCTTTACTTACAAGAATGAAAATTTATCTAGTCTAAATAATTGCATTTAATTTAAATTAGACCTTTTCATCTTAATTTTCGATTAAATGATTCTGTGATAATCAGTCTTTCCCCTTCATTTTGATTTATTCAGATTGTGGTATCTAATTGAGGTGAATAAGTCACCTATTACCACCAAATGGTTATGAAAGTTACTATATGTAAATACAGTCGCTTACAAAGTAATGTGACCTAAAGTAACGCTTAGGATACCTAACTAGTATCCTTATATTATCATTGCCGGTAATAATGCATTGAACTTCTGAGGTGTAATGAGAGTAAATAAAGTTGTTCATGTTTCAAACAAATTTCTTCACTGCTAATTTGTATTAGTTAATGATATAATTGGTCAAATGATTTTTTAATCTTGGCGTAGAGTGTGTAACATCAACCACATGCTGAGTAAAGTTTCATGTTTATACCTCTTTAATAGAGAAATAGAGTATATTTATGAATTCACACTATGTTTATTTATTTTCGTATAAATCTGTTTAAATAACAGGGCTTAGCTATTTAGTGAAATAGATAAAACTATTCTTTATTGTGAAGAGTTAGATATAAAAGAAAAAAAAACTAATTTCATGAAATTTTAGTGATTCATGTCAAGGATACAATCAAATGAATACCTGCACTTAATTTTAGGAAATTAAATTCACCATTTAAGAGTTAAATGCACAACAACAATCAGCTATTACTTATTAGTTATAGAAGGTGGAGACATAAAAATCTCCCCCTGCCTCTCCAGGGTACGGTCAAAAGCCCCTCCGGTCACGAGCCCCCCCTTTCTCCCTGTTTTTTTTACCTAGTTAAACAAATGAAGAACTACTTAGATAGAAATAACTGAGAGTTGCTAATGTAGTTTGTTGTATCCGCTAACTTGTTGTACAGCACACTTCATGATTGTTCAATGACCTGGCGGGGGGGTTCGGGGGGCGGCACGCCCCCCGATATACAAAAGTGTCAATAAGGATTAAATAATATAGATAAATAAGTATTTAAAAACATGGGGGCTCATGACCGGGGGGATCTTGACCGAAGGGGGGGGGGGATTATGACCTAGGGGGACTCTTGACTGGGGGAGCTCATGACCTGGGGACTCTTGACCTGGGGGACTCTTGACCGGGAGGGGGGTTAAGACCTACACCCGCCTCTCCTACTTCTCCTCCTATAGTACAGAGTTAAATAGTAATAATATTACCTCTTACATTACTATGTAAACTTGTAAAGTTATACATTTTAAAGTTGTAAATAAGTAAAATAACATAGTGGATAAATTCTTGACTTAAGCTTATTATTAATTCTCGCATTTTTACCTTCTTGCGCAATTAGTTTTCAAACAAAAGATTTTATTCCGGATAACCAAAGATTTCGTGAAGAAAATTCTGTTCTATCTCATTGCGCAGTTAATTCCATTACATTTAATCATTAAGAACATTCATTCCACAATTTTATCACTAATATTCAACCCACCATTCACGTTACGCATCTATAAATCCATCGTTACCGCAACCATTGATCTATCACTGAACGTTCAATGAACATTGAAGGCAGCATTAAAAATTATTACATAAGGTTAGGTTAGCGGTCCGGTTGGAGGCTCATGAAGGCTTATCACCCTTAGTGGTTTCGGTAAGTGTAAAATAAATACTTAATCTTTTACTTAGGTAGCTTTTTTGAACAGTAAAACAGTAATATTATGTTTTGTCATTGTAGAACTCAGCATGGGAAGCACGGAATTGTCCCCAGACCACTAACCTAACTATAAACAATTATTGTCAAGGCTGTCTTCAATATCCCTCGAACGCGCAGCGATCAATCGCTGGTTGCGCTAAATAAGAATCAACAGATTGTACAGCACGATCGACGATAGAGGAGAACGGTCGGTGGCAAATACATACACTAGGCTGGACCAAAAAATAATAGTGTAAGAAAACTTCACAATCTTCATATGGAAGAGCTATGAAAAAAGGATACGTTATGAAAGAACGGTGCATTGACAATCGGGCCCGCAAATAATTGGGTCCAGAACAATAGTTGGGCACAGGGCAATTATTAAGCCCAGGAAAAGAAAACCCCGTATGTAATAGATGATAATTTATTTAGTATGGGGCTTAACGTCTGTTTTCTGAACCAAATGCTAAACGAATAAAGTCAAAAGAAAGCCCAATACAAGGGACTTGAAGAAGCTGTGAGAAAGAAAGCTGGCTTCATGATCAAAAATAACCTACAAACAGTCGGTGACAAAGCTCTCATAGATGCAGAAAAGCTACTCCGTGAAATCAGTCGCTTACCAATGAAATGAGACGAAAAAGGAGAAAACCACCTATGTGTGAACTTACGGATAGAAGAGGTGAATTTGAATGAAAACTGCGATGAAGGCTACTGAACTTCATAGTTTAAGGTTAAAACCCTAGTTTTATCCTATAGAACCACAAGGAGCGTTGAAAAAATGATGGACATAGTGAAAATGGCAATAGACAAAAGATAATCCAAATTACAACAGTTCGGGGCCCAAACAAAATATAAAACACCAATTTTTAAGAATGCTTATACATATAAAACTGAATTTTCAAATTAAACTTTGAAACAAATACATCATGACCAAATAAACGTTAACAATATACCTGATCGTCCAATATTTTGCATCTAAAATTTAAATACTGATTTCATTTTGCTGAGTTGAATAGAAAGAAATCGAGGTATGGTGAAAGGGAATTTTATCGTAGGGAGCAATCTGATTGCTGAAATAACTTGATTTGCCTGCAAAAACACTATTTTTTTTTGTTAAAAAAAACAATATTTGTCCATTAAAAACAAGGAGAAAATCTGTACAGAAGAGGAAATTCCTTAATAACTACAAGTGAGGGGTTGAGTTCCTTCAAGGTGTGGACCCGACCCTCTAAAACTTCTCTTTTGTCGCTGAGAGGACTCTGAAGGCATTCCCTCTTTGAATAGCGAGAACCATTTGCTGTTGGAACAATGCAATCTCCCTTGGATCGTTCGTTGTCTCAACAAGGCGTCTAGTCGTCTACCTATGGACTTCATGATTAAGGAGGTGGTACTGACGTATGCTCCTTTGGTCTTAATAGCAATTGGCTAAAATATTTAAGCATCACCAATTGGCGGAGTATTTCTGACGATTACGTTTCTCCGCATCCCCGGAAGCTGATCCGGCCTCAACCTCGGAATCATCGATGTGTGTCTCGGCAAATGTGTCAACAGACGTGCAATTCCAAATCAGACTCTTTCCATTCATGTAAGGAAAGCCAGTAATACCAACTGGCCAGAAGGCTCCATTTTTTAGTACTGATGGGAGTCCTGCTCTCTGCAAAGCCCGCTTTACAACATCATTCATTGCCGCATGTCTCGGGTTACACCCAGAACTGTACCTACAAGACACTGAAGAGAGGACCATGCAGTCCTCTGACATGCATCCCATTATCACAGCAGCGAATGAGTCACACAAATTGTGGCACCCACTCTGAGAGCAATGGCTACCCTCAGGACATCTAAATCAAGTATACTCCCAAATATTGAAATGTTGGTTTCGTAGTCAGCTATTTATTTTTCCTCTTCAATTTCTTGCATGTAACGCTCCTTCCTCGTCAGTTTCCCCACGGAGGGAGCATCACAGCATCCTAAGTGTGGAGCACTACACTGGCTAGTTTGGAGGGTTTGGGGCAACTGCAAAATTGTTCATACTAGTCTAATTTTTCGACACAGTTATCAAAATAGATTTTACTCACTATTCTTCCCTATTTTAGGAGTTAGTAAATCACAAATTATGATTTATTTGACCAAATATAGGAAATATATGTAACACGTACCGCTGGAGACTGGAGATCAGATCTATATTGCAAATTGACTTGGTCATTTTTATTGTTGAGGAGAGGCTGATTTGGGCGTTTCTTTGTCTGCATTGAGTCTAAATTGTTTCTTATTATTATCTTCGTTTGATATCATACATGGAAAATAAGTAGTGGATCACAGAGATTTTTTTTTCAACTTCCAACTCCTTACATCTATGGGAATTGAGGCGTGGGTTTTGCTCAAATCTGCCACAAATTATATGGAACATACACTGCACAACATTAAATATTGATACTTACAAATTTCATCCTATATTCTTTATCATCCGCAAATACATATGGAACGCATAATCTATTGAGTAGTAAATAATGTTTTCAGGCACATCAAACAAAGGAACAAATATGTAATATTCTTTAATTATGAGAAGATTAACGATTGGTTTGAGATAAGAGTTAGAAAATACAAGTAGAGATGTCTTATTCGAGGACGTGAAATCGAGTCTACTTATAGGATTGTGCTATATAAGTCAGAGACTATACTACACTGACTTACTATAAGTCAGACCCAATGGCGACTTTCAACCCCTACGCTGGCCGGCAAGAAATCCGGATCTTAATCCGATTGAAAATGTGTGGGGCTGGATAGTCAACGAGTGGGACCATGCCAATGAAAGATCGTCTGAAGCTCTTGAACAGCACGTAGCCAGCATGTGGAATAAACTTAGAAATTTTCCTTATTTCTTTGAAAATCTAGCTAGAAGTATGCCTCGTCGCATAGAAGAGTATCTGGAAGTCGAAGGAGGCTACACTAAATATTAGGAAATCAATATCGGATTATTTTATATTTTTATATTTATGTGATGGTATTAGCTTAGATATATATATACAACTTTGTTTTCTATTTTGAATCCGTTCATTAATTCATTGTTATAATTAAATTTATATTTAGTTTGTTTTAAATGTTTGTTCCATATTTACGTATTCATTGATCTATAAAACTGTCTGTATATACTTATTATGAATAGCAAATTTATATAGGAACTTCTGTATATAACTTGATTTCTTATAACTATAACTAGAGTTATATATTACCTGTAAAAATCTTTATTACATCATTTTAACGCTTTTAATTTAATTTGATTTGTAAAGTGTTTGTTAAATAAATGAATTCTTTATCCTATTTGATGCAAATGCTTATGCCTTTCAGATTTGAGTCTTCGATTTCGAATCACCATAAATTGCCTTTTGGAGATTTCCAAAATTATTTTGCTAAATTAAACCTCGAGTTAATCCAATAAATAGTTAATCATTCAGCGAACAATTTGATTTGGAAATTAAATTTGAATTAAATTCAAAATAAGACTAATATCCTAACGAGGGTAGCTTTTATTTGCGCTTAAGATAATTGGACAGCTAGTGAAAGGTAGAACTGTAAATAATTATGAATTTATGATAAATGCCGTGTTTTTGACAATTCATAAAAAAACTCAAATTAGTTATAAACCAACAAAGAAACGTTAAACTAACAAATGAACACTAAAAGTTTTAGGTTTCATATAATATTTACATGAATCTTAAGTTGTTAAAATTAGAACTCCTCTTATTGTCTGCAAAACAAATATTATATAAAAAAAATCTATTGCGAATATACCAATGGAGCAAACTCGTCAAGCCAGGTCAGAGGATAGAAGTTTACATCCGAATTCTCATTCTCGAGAGTCTTTTCCTCTTTTTACAAAATTGCAGAATAAAGGGTATAAATAAATAATAAATCTTTAAAGGTAATTCATGAATCGAAGGATCTTGCGATTTAACGTCCGTTTCGGAATCCAAGGTTATATTACCACGTTAAGGGAATGGTTCCGGGTATTTAGGATGTACCAATAATACTTGTCCGATTGAGCTGAGATTTTAACATAAGGTGTAAAGTGAAAAGAAATCATATGCTCTCTTGTGAGATTTTTTCATTTTGGGGCCCCCCTCCCCCGTGGGGGTCGAAAAACCTTCTTTTTCGACCCCCCCCCGGGAAACTATAGAACGGCTTGGGGGTTGGTGCTACAGAAAAATTTATTGAAGCTAATATGTTCTCTACTACTATCCTAAGGTCGTCTAGAAGCCCTTTTTTTGAATTTCGATCTGAAAAATTTTTTATTTGAATTTAAAAAAAAAATTGTCATTTTTTTTTTTTTTTTTTTTTTTTTCAAAAAATAAATTGTTTATAGAAAACTTAAGAGGAAAAGGGCTTCACCACGACCTTAGGAATTTCGGTCTGAACATATTAGCTCTTATACATTTTTCTGTAGCACCAACCCCCAAAACGTTCTATACTTTTGAACGTGGAGAATTTGAGAAAAAATGGTACTTAGATAATGGAGGAAGAAAAAAAGTTTTCAAATTTTTTTTTTTTTTTTATTTTTTTTTTATTTTTTTTTAAATTTAAAAAAAATATATATGCTTTTCGGGGGTCAACCCAGGCAGCGACGAAGCCTTCAACCATAAATGGGAGGCAAAAAAACAACAGAAACAACACAAAAACAACCTCAAAACAACCTCAAAACTCCCTAACCCCCAAACTGAGAAGCGTGTTTGACACACGTACAAACGTACTAGGTGAATGAATTTTTTTTTTTTTTCTTTGGTAGATTTGCAGGGTAACTAAATTAAAAAAAAAAAAAACGAAAAAAATGGAAAATACCCGGAACCATTCCCTTAAAGGATAATAAATTACAATGGACACTAAGAAGCAGTCAGAGAATATACAGTTACCAACCACCAGTCAATGACTATGCTCATGGATGCAGATAGGCTACCCGATGAATTATGTCACTTGCCAAGTAATGTGACAGAAAAGTGAGGCAAGTACAGATGAATGCCTCAATGATGGAAGAGGTGATAGTAAATTAAGTCTACTAAAAAAATCTGATCTCCTAGTTGAAAAGCATAAATGTCCTCTAAAACTGCAAGTAGCGTTAAAAACTGACAAGGTAGAAATAAAAAAGAATTTTGTGAAAACCAGTATCTTTCGGCATGTTTCTTTTCTCTACTAGAATTGTTGTTAAATATCTTCCTGACCTTGACCTTCAATGGCTTTTGAGCTTTGATAATAAAGTTTTGAATGAATAAATAGTTCAAAAGAACTGGGAAGTTCATGCTTCATTTTTTGCCTACTAACCATTGCCAATTTGTTTATAAAATATTGTTTTCTATGTTCCATGATTAAATTCTTGCATATAATTTACACATGAAATGTTTGGTGTAGTTGCATTTCGATCCACATGGGCCAATCTGTTGCATCTGTTCTGTGCGGATGTAGTCCCAAGCCCAAACTTGTATAAAGTGTGTCATGAATCATGATTGACCTATCTTAAATATCATAACAAAAGCAAGATTGAAAATTAAATACGATGAAATATCGTGGTTTATATCTTAGCACTCATTAATGAATATTTAAGTATAACAAACCAAACTATTCTAACTCTCAAAGCTGTGGAAAATTTGACAATACATACAATTGCCGCAAAAAATCATGAAACCCCATTTTTCGTTAGGTTTGCGATGCAATGTAGTTCGATCGAAGGAATAATTCCTAATTCCTGTTTAAAGGTATAATACTTTTTGAAAGAATTGTTGAAGAAATTAAAATACATGTCATATTGTTATTACTGGCTTAATAGTAATGTTAACTTTAATCGAAAGGAAAATTTCGTATTTGACATTATTTAACTGTAATTGTTTTTGAATATTAAAAAAAATCACTAGTTGGTATCTATGTAGTCATTAACTATTCACTAATTGGCATCTTTTTTCTTACTACGTGTGGGAGGTGCTTATGTTATGCAACGTGTCAAATCTCAAAATATTGACTGAAAACTCCACGGTTTTTGCTAATAAAATTCAAAGTGACCTCGTTTATTCTTTCCCCCATAATACATTTAATGGTATATCGTTAGGACATTTAGCCTCTCTAGCGGTACATTTTGAAGTTACAATGATGATTTTTTTGATCAGCATTTTATGATTTATATGTCTATATAGATAACTCTAAAATACATGTTTTTGTGTTTATGACGTTGTTGCTGCAAACAAGCGATATATATTTATATTTTCGAATCAAAATTTGATATTGTAGTAGTAAGATCATTCTAGTACAAGTGGTTTATGTTTACCGCTCAATTCCCGGATTATAGAGTAAATGTTTTTGTAGTTACTCCCATTTGAAAAAAGAGAATTATATGACAATTAAACTTTTGAAAAGCTCTGCAGAGTACATTTAACCTTTATAAGTGTGAAATCATTATTCATTCGAATCCTGTGGAAATATGGATGTGATATTTTATAATATTATTACTAAATTAAAAAAAAAACAGAATTCTGAATATATATCGAAATGGCAACACTCTTCAGTTTCAAAAGAATAAATTAAAAACAATTAGTCTTTTCTTGTTGTGATTTATTCAATAAAAAAAAATATTTTTGATAGTCATATTTATTTGTCAAGGATATGTACTACTTTTTTTATAAATAACTTCATTTTTTGAAGACAAGATCACCAGTAAATAAGAATAAAATCAGTTACAAACCTTTTAAATTTACCTTTACATAGTTATTCCTTGCTAGAAGTGGTCATGTCAATAAATGTTCTGTTAATCTTTATCATTTGTTTTTTTCCCTTTTTCGATCATGAAGTTGCAGGTCAATTGTCACGTTTTTCTTTTGACAAATGCAGCTTTGACAGTTAAAAAATATGGAAACGATGTTATAACCTAGTTCAGGGGTGGCGAACCTTTTCAATGGACCCGGGTCACTTTAAATATGTCAATTTAAAATAAAAGAAAAAAGTGGGTCACGAATTTATTTACTTATTAGCCCTACCCTAGTAACCTAACCCTCAAAAGTTTGCTCACTAACCTTGTGCTGCTGGTGCAGGCGCACAAGTCCTCACTAAATCTATTATAAAATGTTTATAAATTAACAACGTTCATATGATGTTTCACATACATTGGTAAACACCAGAGGATAATTTTTTATTTAAAATTAGATTAACAATCAAAGATAAAAATAAATATTTTCTTAGATATTATTGTACAGGACTTGGTAGGGACTTGTCACTCTGCACGGAGCTTGGTACGTAATTAATATCGTCATAACTTTAACAAGAACTACTGTATTTTCGTGTGGTTTTCTTTGTCTAATGTAGAGTTTTGTCAGCTATAACCACATTGTTAGTTTGTTTTTCTATTCCTAATGATTTTACTACAGAGTGATCATAAATAGAGGGTGGTGAAAAAGCTCTTGCGCGAGTTTCTTTCAAACCATGTTTATCAAAATAGTAAGTTTCATCCCCGAAAATTAGAATGATTTTAAGAACCGTTATGTTGAATCAGCGGATATTTCAATAACTACGATGCATTTGTAGAGCTACTCTGAATCTAATATGGTTGATGCAGGATGGTTCTCAGTACATAGGACACTTGCTGATAGTTTTCAAACATAGGAGTCATTTTAAAGGGTCATGCAATTGAATGGTCTCCGAGGATCTCATACCTAACTTGTTGCGATTTATTCCTGTTATGCTATGTATTTGTAAAATGATGTAAGCTCCTCCTCACCTTCTGATCTGAATCAATTAAAAGAACGAAAAACGCATAATGTGGATTTATGAAATCTAATCCTTACGTGATTTGAAGACCAATGAAACCACCCAGTTAAAATTTGGTGCAGTATAGCGGACGTTTTACTGTAGTTTATGGCAGTCTCAGCATTTCTAAGCAGCGCTCAGCAGATAATCTCTGCTTTCTACAAATGTTTACCGCGACCTACGGAGGCCACGGAAGTATAAGGAAGAGATAATCTGTGGAGGTTTGACGCGTTATTATCTGCCGAAAACTCTGGAGAACAGAGCATAGAAAATCTTCAGAGTTTATAGTTGATAATATTGGCTAAAATCTCCAGAGATTGAAGCACCACATATTGCTCATGAATCATAATCCAACAAATTAATTTGAACAAAAATACAACTTCTTTATCGATAGTGTAGCTAATAATAGGTAATAATAGCTATAGTTAATTAATTGGTGGATAGCCCTAATGTAAAATAAACATTAATCACTATTGTTCTTGGTACTCAGCTATGGTTTGGCTCATTCAGTTTTATATTAAATCTATTGTTACCTAATATTTAATTAACCACGGATATCATTGAGTAATTTGTATGCGTTTTTATATTTCTCATTTGTCAGAGTGAACCACTAAATTTTTTTAAAGTAACACTTATAGAAGATCAAAGCAATAGTGAAGTCTGACAATGTTGATATCAGGCTTTATCAGAATACAGTTTTTCTGTATCTTCTCACTGAATGAACTGGAAATATATATGGAAAATATAATGACATTCTTATAAACAAGCTGACATTGGCCTTAGTTTAATAAGTTTACTCCAATATGTATATATTGTATATAATGCATACAGTATACCTACTGCATATATATAGTTAGTACAGAAAATCAATTTGGTTCATCTAACAACGATTCAATATTATAAGTGAAATAATTGCAATAACTAACCAGTTAAAATTATATACTAATATTATTATAACATTAATCATGTATTTGTTCTTCATCCGCGCCATTTAAATAAGTAGGTATATTGAATACAAGAATACCAAATAACACGAAATCTTTATTGAAAAAATCGGTCATTCTTAATAATTATTTAAAGATAAAATCATTTCCATGCTGAAATTATTAAAAACAGGGTTGCAAAACGAAATATATAGAACAATAATTATTTTGTACGTTCTAAAGAAAAATATCGGATTTTTTTATTGAGAACCATCGAACCTGCCGTATTTTGAATAGTTTCTAGTTTAAAATAAGGTTCTGTGGTGATTTAATGTTCCAAGTTATTAATTTATTGGTGAAAGTGAAATTGTGTATCTATCATGTGTATAATATTTAGGAGTTCAGTGGTTATTGTATCCTATTGAAAAAAAAAATAGCTATGCTAGGCTATATATTATATAATATAGCCTAGCTAATTTGTACTTTTTTGGGTTTTGAAATTCACTACCTACCTAACTAGGTGCCCCGTGCCTACTCATGATACCAGTTATCTATCTGACAATAAATGATTTTTCACCTAACTATGTATAATGTACTAGCACATAGGTATCAGGAAATGCACTGTAACTTGTACTCTAAGTAGCCTATGTCCAAGTTACTCCCACTGTGACATATCTATGTACCCACAGCCAACAGGCGACTCAAGTTATTAGTTATAGAGTACTACCGATGTCAGTTAAGCAAATTAGTTGGCTTCTATTTTGAATGGTCCACTCGTCCACACATTCTGATAGCTACCTATATACCTTAGCCATGTTTCAAAGTGTGCACTGTGAACAAAGTCGCCAGTATAGCCTATATTGATACGTATCTAAAAGATGAGCGGCGCACCAGATTCCGGCGAACCCACCATACGTTCTATTAGATAGATCATAGGTAGATTGTAAGTTGATTTATGATACCTAATATCTATATGTAGAAATGTAGTGAATTTGATATTTGTTGTTTCAAATTTATGACTGATGGTTCCTGAATGATGTGAATCCACAACCAGTCTGTATTTGGTTTCACAAAATTCCAATTACTTTTCCAAAAAGCTGAAAAAAAATCAGCAAAATACATATCTTATGATACCTACCTATTTCATGATAGATACTAAGATAGCTATTTGAATGAGCCACCAATATTTTTTTAATTTACCTTAACCTAGCCACCAAAAATAAAAAAAATAATGGTAACATTATAGTTATACTAACATAGGAATAAATAGCTAAAATCCACAGACTTTACTAGTATGATATAATTTTCGAAGGGGAAAAGTTCCACTGACAAGTGGATGGAATTTACCATGAAATACAGTCTGGGCATTATACCAGTCTGTATTTGGGGCACAAAATTCCACTGACTTTTTAAAAGTTGAAAAAATCTACCATAAATTTCTATTAATTTGGCTGATCCAGCAACTTTTTTCTAACTTATCCACCAAAAATTAATGGTAACATAGGATCATTGGAATAAATGGCAATAAAAATCCACCGACTTTGCCAGAATATTATTTTCAAAGGGCAAAAAATTCCACCAACATGTCGGTGAAAATTACCACGAAATACAGACTGGGACATTAATTGAGTCGGAGAGATAGATATTCGCAGTCGCTAGAGTCTTGACTGACTACTAGGTATATTGAATTTTCTTCAATAGTTTTGAATTCATTCCTACCTATGATCTATCCAGAATGCAGGAACTGATAAAGTGTTCTCCAAGATATCCTACATTTTGACTTCTGTTCTCAGTAAAATACATGTAAATGTAGGAAGAAATTATTGATTGTTTGCACAGAAATTTTTTGAAAATGTCATATATTCTGCAGACTGGCTAGTACCTGTCCTATACAAGCTATATCTATTTACCTGAATTTTACTTTGATCATTAAAAGAGATCTCTGTATGTATACAAAATATGCCAGTTAATCTGTTGATGCCAATTAATTGACCCTCAGCCTTAATAAGTTACATTTGTAAAGGTCAAAACTCAGATATGTCTAATTGGCTTAATGCCAGTCTATGTTTTTAACATTTTCTGTAATAACAGTCTGAACAGTCCTTAGTTTTCTCCTATATTTGCATTAGTTTTACTGAGAACAGAAGCCAAAACAGAAGATTTTTTGGAGAATACTTTACCAGTTCCTACAGTCTGGGCTTAATGTTTTGATTTAATTTAATTTCTATGTTCCTATGTTAATTTGGCCTAAAATTTTAAGAAATGAGCCAAAATTGACATGTCTCAGAATCTTAAAATTTTGGCTTCAAATTGGCTAACAATCTGCCAGTCTCTTGAACATGACATGATGATGATTATTCAGATTATATAAGATGCATCTTGAAAGTTTCAATATATTTAGGTACCTATTCTCATGTAAATTTTGGCACTAGCTATATTTAGAGAGTCAACATAGTTTTTAAATTTAGATAAATGGAGCAGTAAAATTAGGTTACTTTCACTAGAAACCTTTCTTTGACTGACGGAGGTCGCTTATCTTTGACGGAGGTCGCTTATCTTTGACGGAGGTCGCTTTTCTTTGACGGAGGTCGCTTTTCTTTGACGGAGGTCGCTTTTCTTTGACAGAGGTCTCTTTTCTTTGACGGAGGTCACTTTTCTTTGACGGAGGTCGCTTTTCTTTGACGGAGGTCGCTTTTCTTTGACAGAGGTCACTTTTCTTTGACGGAGGTCGCTTTTCTTTGACGGAGGTCGCTTTTCTTTGACAGAGGTCGCTTTTCTTTGACGGAGGTCGCTTTTCTTTGACGGAGTTCGCTTTTCTTTGACGGAGGTCACTTTTCTTTGACGGAGGTCGCTTTTCTTTGACGGAGGTCGCTTTTCTTTGACGGAGGTGTCTTTTCTTTGACGGAGGTAACTTTTCTTTGACAGAGGTCGCTTTTCTTCGACGGAGGTCGCTTTTCTTTGACGGAGGTCGCTTTTCTTTGACGGAGGTCGCTTCTCTTTGACGGAGGTCGCTTTTCTTTGACGGAGGTCGCTTTTCTTTGACGGAGGTCGCTTTTCTTTGATGGAGGTTGCTTTTCTTTGACGGAGGTCACTTTTCTTTGTCGGAGGTCACTTTTCTTTGTCGGAGGTCGCTTTTCTTTGTCGGAGGTCGCTTTTCTTCCATGTTACAAACCAGTCTGCAAAACATGCACAATCAGTCTTCAAATATTCAATTTTTGGAGCAATTCTTTCCAAAAGATTTTTAAATTTCTCTCTAAATTTGCCAGAAATCTCAAAATACTCTCCAATAATTACATGTAAACATAGGAATTGATTAAGAAATTGTCGCTAGATAATTCAGGACACTAATTTCAAGGCCATAATAGTCACCGGATAAATTTCACAACTTCATGCATCTTTTGCAGACTGGGTTACAGAGTATGTCAGTTAAAGCCAATTAATTGGCTTAAATTTCAAGAGGTCAAAATTCAGATATGTCTAATTGGCTTAAAATTTTGAATTAATTCCTATGTTCCCATGGACGCAGGAGGTGACTATTTTTTGACGCAGGAGGTGACTATTTTTTGACGGAGGAGGTGACTATTTTTTGACGGAGGAGGTGACTATTATTTGACGCAGGAAGTGACTATTTTTTGACGCAGGAGGTGACTATTTTTTGACGCAGGAGGTGACTATTCTTTGACGCAGGAGGTGACTATTTTTTGATGCAGGAGGTAACTATTTTTTGACGCAAGGTACACACGACACTATTTTTTCACACATGTTACACCCCTATTCAATTATCTCATCTATTCTTCTATTAGCAACATGTGTAGAATTTTAAGTGCATGCTCCTGTTACAACTTAAAGTAATGCATTGAGTAGAAAAATAGTGCTTAAGTCATAGATCAGAGATAGTTCCGTTATTTGATCATGATGGCCATACTTAGAAAGATGATGCTGGGTGGTTATTATATACTATATTATTCAGTCAAAATCCTAGCTCATTCACCAATGTCATTGTTTTCAGTCCTTTGACCAATGAGATATTTTACAAAGTATCTCAAATGGTCAGATAATCCAAGAAACTTTGATAGATATTTGAATTTAAAGCATATTTTTCCCATATTGTCACGCTAAAACTCAATGTTTAGGACATTAAATAGAAATTTAATTTTTATTGCATAGTATGGAAGTGGCTAATATCACTCCTATTTATTTAGATAACTGGTGTTCTATCAATTATCTATCTATGTTCTTGTGTTAATTTTCATATTTATACCGAGTGTGATCATTATTAAAAAATTATACATAGTTAACTCAAATTGTGAGTTTGTTTATGATAATCTGTATTGCTTCCTCTGGATATTGTTACTAACTAGGCTATTTTTATATATGTTGTTGAATTTGTTTGTTATATATGTCAAAACTAATGTTTTTCTTTTCAGGAATATAATTATTCAATAGCTACATTCCAAAAGGAAACTAGTTTAAGAAAATTTGTATGTATCAAACAATCAAGGATATTCAGTTCAAACTATAACATGTCTTTAGATGATGAAGAGGACATGATGCTATTCAATATGAAGTATTAGGTAAGTTCAGCTCTCTTTTCAATCTTAAATAAAATAATTGACACAATGGAATTTACTAGAGATGCACCGATACCATATTGTTAAATGATACCAGTACCAAGTCCAATACCAGTTTTTTTAAAGTATGATATTCACAAGTGTTACTTGCTCAGTGTAATACCTATAAATTTCATTTGTTAGAATATTTTTGTGTTATTGCAATTAGCTAAAGTGAACCTAGTTTTGAACTACAGTGTGCCTAGTTTTGAAGTGCGGTGTGCCTAGTTTTGAAGTGCGGTGTGCCTAGTTCTGAACTACAGTGTGCCTAGTTTTGAAGTGCGGTGTGCCTAGTTAGTTTTGAAGTATGTATTATTATTCATCTGTTGATTAATTACAGCAATATCAGCTGTCTAGTTGAACATAAATTTACTATTATAAGCACGAAATGTAATTATTCAGTGAATTGTTTACAATGTTCGTTTCAATTTTCAGAAACACTGTCTGGACCAGATTTCAAACCAGTTCATAAAAACCATTGAAATGGACATAGAGGAAGGGGCATACGCTCCCACACCTGAGCACGTTCATGAGCTCCCCCCCCCCCCCATGTCATGAGCCACCTTAGGTCATGAGCCCCCATAGGTCATGAGCCCCCATAGGTCAAAGCCACCCTGGTCACGTGCCCCCCCCCCCGTCAAAGCCCCTCTGGTCACGAGAACCCCCCCCCGACAAAGCCCTCCTGGTCACGAGCCCCCCCCTCCCTGATTTTCAATCCTTACTTACCTAGTTAAACAAATGAAGAACTACTTAGATAGAAACAACTGAGAGTTGCTAATGTAGTTTGTTGTACTGCACACTTAATGATTGATTAATGACCTGGCAGGGGGGTCAGGGGGATTAAATAATATAGGTAAATAAGAATTAAAAACCAGGGGGCTCGTAACCGGGGGGTGGGGGGGGGTTTGCTTATGACCCACACCCCTAAGGAACACATTATCAAAGTTGGCGACCTAATCCCTTACTCTTCTCCCAATTTATATTTTTAAGTATGGTTACATTTTTTATATTAGTAACAAGTGATACTCATTTTACAAACTTTGACAATCAGTTAGAAAGAAAAATATATAAGTAAGATTTACAATGTAGCTATAGCTTAAGTTTGCTTACCAATAAATAAATTTAAAGCTATCTACTTCACTCTTATAACCTTACCACTGGAAAAGGAGATGGTGTCCCTTCAGCCCCGAACTGTTGTAGCTAATTTGGAATGTATTATTTTTCCATGTTTATTTTTATTAACGCTACTTGCAGTTTTGGAGAATAGCGCAAAGTTATATTCATCAACTGCGAGGTCTTAGATTTTTGTATTAGGAAGGCTTCATTTCCCATCATCTTCTTCCATCCACCATCGCCACAGGTGCTTGTGACTCTTTTCGTCACAATCCTTGGTAAGTGACAGCATTCACGGAGAAGCTTTTTTGTCCATTCATTAGTATTGTCACTGACGGGTGGCAGGTGACATTGTTTATAGAGCCACTTTTATTTCTGACTGATTGTTCCAGTCCCTTCTATTTAATTTCTTTTTGATGTAGCTAAACGATATGGCCTTTTTTTCTGAAATAGACATTAAACCCCTACTAAATAAATTTTTCCCTAACTTGAAACGTCGATCACATTAATTCAAATAGCTATTTAGACATGATCATTTTTTACCCTCATGGTAGATATTGACTGAAATATTGCTGCCGAATAACGTCACATTCATAATATAAAGTATATATGCGTTAAACGCGTTATATTTTATAGTATGAATATGTGCGTTCATATTCAGCGCAGTATTGGCGCAGTCAATATCTGCCATGAGGGTATTTTTCTCTAGTGTTTCACGCGTGGCTACTGACGCTACGCGGTCCGCGCATTAGTAGTTAGGACGCACGTGTCTGCAGTTTAGGGTAGCGCCCCACTGTAGTTCAGTGCAGTGGGGGGACGTAGAATGAGGTCCCTAAAGCGGACAAAAATGCTCTGTCGCGGCCCTATCGCGGCCTTCTGCCTGCCATGATGCCGGCCCTGCGCGCCCCACCCGCTGCCCCTATCCTCTACCGAATTTTAACTGGGCAGTCAGGAAACGGGGGCAAAAATAATTTATTGAAATAAATGATAGATAATGGATGATTTTGGTAAAGAATTATTTACTTTATATCTTTATAATATGCAATTGTTTCGTTATTAGAACTAAAAAATTCTGAGTGACCAAACCAATTTTGGCATCTTTTATTATTTTCATATCTGGCGCAAGAGCTTTTTCACCACCCACTACTTATGATCACCCTGTAGAAAAAGTAGTAGGAATAGGAAAACAAACGAACTATGTGTTTATAATGATAAAAATATGCATTACCCAAGAAAACTACACACAGATAATGATGATGCTTGTTAAAGTTATGGCTATATTAATTTCGTACCCGCTTTTTTTTAAACTCATACTGTATCTGAGTGTATTGTGATATACATTTGGTTCAAATCTGCCTGGAAATTGTCAAAATCTACCAAATGTTGTACCAAAATTCTTCGTTCAAGATTTGAACAATAATTTTTGAAAAAGGCATCCTTAAGAGATGTACGGAAAACTAATCTCTTAGTACCACAAGGGAACATTAGTCATCATTGTACAAATATGAAAAAGTGAAGTGGGTCACTGAAAAGGGGATGGTGGGTCACTTCGTTACCCGCTGGTCAGTGGTTCGCCACCCCTGACCTAGTTCATTGTACACTGGGCGAATATGATAGATATATACTAATTAGTTATAAAGTTGTTAATTGTTTAGGCTAAAACAAGTGCATTAAGAAAGAAAATATGTTTTTCTATTAGTTAACATAAGATGAATCGAAAATGGTTACGCTTTATTTCAGTAAAGTTAAAAATGACGGCTTATTGTAGTAAATGAACTGTGCG